>APFE031331434.1:52310-68369 GCA_000404065.3 Pinus taeda | reverse complement strand
GGCCTGTTCCATTACTAGTACTGATTTATCCAGAGTTTCAATGAACTCCTGCTTAGAAAGGGGCTTCTTGTAGATTTTCATTCGATGCCCATTGACGAGCATGGGGATGGATTCTTCATCGATGGTCCTGATAAGGACTGAACCATTGTCATTGCATTTCTCCACTGTATATGGTCCCAGCCATCTTGTCTTGAACTTCCCTTTGAAATCCTTGTATCTTGAGTCATATAACAGCGCCCATTCTCTTGGCTGATATTGCTTTTTTTTAAGGTGTCGGTCATGCCATATCTTTCTTTGGAGTTGGACCACCTCTGAGTGGAGGAGGGTCTGCATTATTTTTTCAGCTGTAGTAATCTTTCTTGTTATGCATGGTAAAGATCAAGGTCCAGTTGAGCTATCAACCTCAATGTGTTGTATTCAAATTCTATGGACAGCAAAGCCTTCTTCCCGTAGACCAGCTCATAATGTGTGAAACTTGTTGTAGTTTTCCAAGTGGTGTTGTAGGCCCAGGTGGCCTCAACCAAGCGATCTGCCTAATATTTTATGCTGCTACTCACCACTTTAGTCAAAATCTCTTCCAAAGCTCTGTTAGTGACTTCCACCTGCCCATTTGCTTACAGATGATAAGGGGTGGAAGTTCTGTGCTTAATCTTGTGATGAGCGAGTAGGTCTTCAACCAGGTTAGATGTAAATTGACTTCCTTGATCTGTGATTAACTCTCTTGGGTAACCAAACTTGTAGAAGATATTTTCCCTCAAAAACTTAGCCACTTTTTCTTCTGTTTCTGCCTTGATTTCCTTTGTTTCTGCCCACTTTGTCAGGTAGTTCGTGCACACAATGATGTAAGACTTTTGTTTTGAAGGAGGGTTGATAGGACCCAGAAAGTCCATGCCCCACTTCTCAAATGGCTTGAAAGTCACTTGAGGTTGGAGGGGAATTTTATCCCTTCAATTCGGTTTCCCCATCCTTTGACATCGGTCACATTGGCTGATGTATCTTCTAACATCTTGATGAAGAGTGGGCCAATAGTAGCCTGCCTGTAGAATTTTGAAGGCGGTCCTTTTTGCCGCAAAGTGGCCTCCACAAGGTATATCATGACAAGTTAAGAGGATGTCAAGAACTTCCTCCTCCCTAACACAACACCTCAAAATCTGATCTGGGCCACGTTTAAACAGGTTGCCCCCAATCCAAGTGAATGGGGCACTTTTCCTTACGATCTTGCTCTTCTCTTTTGAGGATAGGTGTGGCGGGAACTGTGCTGAAACCAAGTAATTAGCTATATCAGCAAACCATGGAGAGAGTAATGAAATAGTAAACAGGTGTTCATCTGGCATTTGATCATCCACAGTCCCTTCTTCACCTGCAGGCAAATCTAGTCTAGACAGAAAGTCACCAACAACATTTTCCTTTCCTGGTTTATCAACAATGGTCAAATCAAATTGCTACAATAAAAGAAACCATCTAATGATACGAGCATTTATATCAGGTTTATTCATCAAATACTGAATTGCAGCATGATCAGTGTGTATGAACGTTTGATAACTAGTGATGTAGTGTCTCAACTTGTTTAGGGAATGGACCACAGCTAGGAGCTCTTTCTCGGTTATAGTATAGTTTAACTATGCCTTAGACAGGTTTTTGCTGAAAAAGTATATGGCATACAGTAGCTTCCCTTCAACCTGTCCTAAGGCTACTCCTATGGCTTTGTTCGAGGCATCAGTGTGGATGTGGAAAGGAAGGGCCTAGTTTGGACCTCTCAAGATTAGGGTAGTTACCAGCTTATCTTTCAACTCATCCAGAGCCTCTTGACAATTGTTAGTCCATATAAACTCAACATCTTTCCCCAAAATACCAAACAATGGAGAGGCTAGCTTACTGAAATCTTTAATGAACCTTCTATAATATCCTGCTAAGCCTAGAAAACTCCGAACATCTCTGACCTTTTGAGGATGTGGAACCCTTTGAATGATAACAATTTTATTGGGATCCACCTGTAATCCTTGCTGAGAAATTGTATGACCTAGCATGGTCCCTTCAGTCATCAGGAATTCACATTTTTTGGGACTGAGGGACATGTTCATTTCAATACACTTGGTTAGAACTTTTCTTAGGTTAGTCAATGCTTCTTGGAAGTTGGACCCATAAGGAGTAAAGTCATCCATATAGATTTCCACCGAATCATGAACTACCTCAGAAAATATGCTCAGTACTTCTCTCTGGAAAGTGGCAAGAGCGTTGCATAACAGAAAGGGAAGGTCTCGGTAGGCAAAGGTACCCCATGGACAAGTGAAAGTGGTCTTATCTTGGTCTTCCGGGCTGATTTGGATCTGATTATACCCGCTAAACCCATCTAGGAAAGAAAAGAACTTCTTCGCTTCTAGTCCATCTAACACTTGATCTATGAAAGGTAGAAGGAAATGGTCCTTCTTGGTGGCTTTGTTAAGTTCTCAATAATCTACGCAGATTCTCCACTTCCCGTTTTTCTTGGGCACAAGCACCAAAGGAGAAACCCACTCACTGTCAGAGATGGGGTAGATGAATCCTGTATCCAACAACTTTTGCAATTCTTCTTTGACAATGTCCTTAAGGGATGGATTCATTCTCCTCTGAGGCTGCTTGACTGATTTACAATCCTCTTTAATGTAAATGTGATGGGTACAGACCGAAGGGTGGACTCCTTTCATCTCCTTATGGCTCCAAGCGAAAGCATCCAAATGGCGGTTCAATAAGCTACACAGCTCCTTCTCCTGAGAGGAGGATAGGGATGAGTTGATCTTCAAGGTTCTTTTAGGGCTAAATTCCACATTCTTAACTCTGGGAGAGGTCGGATCAGCCACACAGATGTCCACTAAAGCACTGGCTTGGGGACCTTCCACCAACTCCTCTAATGGCAACAGACTGGGAGGTGGATTTTGAATCAAATTCTCAATCAAGTCATCCTTGGTTTGAGGACCTCCCCTGGTGGCTTCCACTGTGCACACTAGTGCAGAGTAGAATTCATCCTCATCTTCCTCCTCCAATCAGAGAGGTAAGTCATGTTCTAGCAGAGGTTGGGCAGGAGGATATAGGACTAGCTGTTTGGACATAGGCCCATTCTTGATGGTCATGCTCCCAGCTCGATAACTGATGTAAGCATCCACAATAGCTAACCAAGGCCTTCCCAAAATGAGAGGGTATCCCATGAGTTTTTCCTTTGGCTGAAGGACCAAGAAGTCCACAGGGTACTCCCAAGAATCAACAGAGACCATAAAATCTTCCACAATCCCTTTAGGAGTCATGGTGGAGCGATCTACTAACTGTAGGACTGTCGAAGTCTTTCTTAGGGAACTCTGAAGGTTGAGTTTGAGCATAGTGTCCCTGGTCATCACATTAATGGTAGCCCCTAGATCAATCAGAGTGTGGGGGATTATGGTGCCATTGATGTGGACATCAACTACAGGACTGCCAGGGTCCAAATATTTTGGACAGATTACTTGTCCCAACATTATATCGGACAGTTGTCCTATGACATTGATAGCTAGGGCATCTCTCTTGTGCCTGCCTGGGTGCCAGAAACACTTCTCTTTGATCAATTTGTTGTATATTGCTACATCTTTGATGGCCTGGAAAAGTGGTATTTTTACACACAACTGTTTAAGTTCTCCCAGAAGTTCAGTCTCCTCTGGGTTTGGTTGTGTGGTTACAGTTAGTCTCTCAGGAAAGGGTGGACTGGCTTTGGGTTCACTTTCCTGTTTCTCTTCCTCATCCTCCTTAGGAGGAGGTTGGCTATCTGGGAGGATCTTCCCAGATCGTAGGTTGATCTGAATTTCCACAGCATAGGTAGGGCATGTTGTCTCTCGAGTATATACTTGTGGGTCTCTCTGTTGTTGGGGTTCGAGTTCGGTTGAGCGGGCATCCAAGGTTGTCTTGGAGGAGCAGGAGGTAATGGTTGTGGAGGAAAAATAGCAGGAGGAGAGTTGTATTGGGGCCTCCACCCCTGCTGAGGTGTATTCCACTGAGTTTTTGGCTGAACATGAGAATGAAATGAATGAGCAGCAGGTTCAGTATGGTATTGAGATGGATAAGACCAAGGACGGGGTGCGGACCAAGAAGGATGAGCAGGGAGGCCCCACGAAGGTATGTGAGTGGATTGGTTGGGGTTGTAATAAGTTTGGGATGTCCCTTGCATCCCCTTCTAGTAAGGTCTGGATCCATGCAGCTTCCTTTGGTTGAATAAGTAGAGTGGTTCAGTGGCTCCTTCAGCCCCTTGGTACATAGCTTTAAGTCTGGGTAAGGTTGGGCATTGGTTTTTAGGGTGGTCTTCCTCACAAATGAAACATACCTCTACTGAGTGCAATGGACACTCATTCTGAGGATGCTTCCTTATGCATCTAGGACAAAAGATGGCCAAAGCCCTCTTAACTTCCTCTTTCTTCTATTGGATTCGGAAAGTATCCAGTTGCATGGCAATGGTCTGTCTCACCTCACTTTTAAGGTCTTCCATCTGATTTGTAAACTCATGTTTGGAGAAGGTGGCACTAGCTAAAAGTTGATTCCGCCTACCTCTTTTCTAGGCCGCCCTAGAATGGTTTCTAAACACAGTCTTTATGTCATCATAAGGTAGTTGGTAGATGTCTCCTCCAGCTAGCAAATGGAGGGTATCCAAAAGGTCTTCAGGGACTCCTCGGAGCAGAACCAGCTTAAGAGATTCGGGGTCAAGTGTGCACCTAGCCCTTTTATAACTAAGTTGGAACCTTTCTTCATAGTCTTTTAAAGATTCATCATTTCCCATGGTCATCCGAAAGATTTCTCCCTTCGTCTCCTTTAACCTACAGTAGTCCTAGTATTTGTTGTTAAAGGCTTGCTGCATTGAGCCCAAGTTGTGATACTATTTCCAGGTAACCCCATGAACCATCGTAGTGCTGCATCCTTGAGGGTAGAGGGAAAGATTTTCAACTTTTTCTCGTCTTCTGCATAGTCATAAGTTTGACAAAGGACAACAAACTCAAACAAGAAGGTATCAGGGTCTTTAGTGGTTAATCCATGGAAGTGAGGTAAGGTTGAGGGACTTATGTTTTTCATTTTTGTGTCCCCAATAGTCTCTCGGATGGGAAAGGCACCTTCTATTCTCTCCTCATCTTCTATACCATTTCTGTGTTCAACCATGGTCTCAGGAGGAATGTTTTCTTGCTCTTCTTCTGTTATAGGATCTTTGTATATCTCTAGAGGTTCACCTATAGGTTCTTCTGGATCACTGCCACCGAAGAAGAGAGAAGGGTGGCTCAGTGATGTGGTGGGGGTGTTGGCTAAGAATTTTCCTGTATTATCTCTATTCCTACGAGGCATGAAATGAAATATTTTTGGTTGATTTTTGTGTTTTTTCTTCTTATACCTGCAAAACTAAAATAGATTGAACTGCAACTAACTAAAATCTATCTTGCTGAAATGAAAATGTGGAATTGAAATGAAAGTAGGAAAGGACTAATCTATGTTGCTGAAATGAAATTGCAAGAATGAAATGCTAAATTATGCTTGCAAAATTGAAATTGCAGAATTGAAATGCTAATCTACGCTTGCAGAATTGAAATTGCGAAATTCAAATGATAATCTATGCTTGCAGAATTGAAATTGCGGAATTGAAATGCTAATCTACACTTGCAGAATTGAAATGCTAATCTACACTTGCAGAATTGAAATGCTAGTCCAGGGAAGCAGGAAATGTCTAATCTACTTTTGTGGAAATGAAATTACAGAATGGAAATGAAACAATTACTCTACTATTGCTGAAATAAACTACTTAGCAGAAGGTTGCAGTAGAAAATAGAAGAAAAACAGCAATCACAAATACTCTGACACTTCCCTGGAAACGACACTAAAAAGATGGTGGGCTCCAGTATTGCAGCAATGATGCTGCAACTCCTAGTACTCCCTTCTTTACTTTTATCAACCCGATTGTTCGTAACAAACTTGGAAGCAACGGTGCTATATGCACAAGTACTAGCTCTTGTCGCAAGCTGTCACTTGATCAGCTGGCACAAGTCCGCTAGGAGCTTAAGCCAACTTATATGAGCTCTTAGAAGAAGATTTTAACTGTGATGGATGAAAGCTAACTCAAAGGAGGTTAGTCTACTTGCAAAAAGAAGCTGAAAGCTGAAAAGAAATGCAAACCCTAACAAACCCTAGTTTTACCGAATAACCCTACTGGTGCAAGAAAAGAGATGAAAGCGGTGGGAATGGATACCATTGACTTTTAGAAAGGTAAAATGCATTTGAATAAGCTACTTCTACAGTAAAATCTGGAAAAAACATCTTTTTGCATTTTTGAGTAGTTTTGCAGAATTATTATGCATGTGCTCTAACTATTTTTGATTGTGCAGAGGTTGATTGACGAAAGGAAATGGGGTAGGCGCTTGCAGGAGATTGGGAAGGTGAGAAGAGGGCCTAAGGGGTCCCTAAAACCCTTCTAGAGAGTTTCACAGTGATCAGATCTCGAAAAAATGCTCACTTGAGCTTCTACAGGAAGTCTGTAGGGGTTCTACAGGATGTTCTATAGGAAGAGCCGAGAGAGGATTTTGGAGGGTAAATGGTGGAAAAAAAGTGGGAAAGTGGAAATGGAGGATGGATGAGGATTTGAAGGGGTCTAATACCTAGTAAATGAAGCTAAGAAGTGATGAAAGTGTTTGGATTTGGTTCAAGGATGGAGGGAGCAAGGTTGCACAAAGATATGGAAATTAGGTCAAGTTGGAAAAGGGTGGTGAATGAAGGGAAGGAATCTGGAATTAGGGGCTGAAGCAGGTGGTATGATGGAGGAAGGATAGACAGGGAGGTATTACAGATGCTCTACACACTATTTCTCAAAACTGGTCGAAGAAAGACTAGAAAAACCAGAGATCTAGCTATTTTGACCTACTTTGACCTAAAAACCATAAACATGATGAACATAAGTTTATTGGCAGAAAATCATGCAAGAGAACTATGGAAACTAAGCAAGAATATATTCTAAACATGAAATTACAACTGGTATCAACTTTCCTAACTAAAAATCTAACACTAGCAATTGCATGAAGAGGCAAAAACAATGTTTCTGTGGCAGCAAGGATGCCTTGGTCTCAGCTCATGGTCCCGAGGAGGGAGAGGTGAGATCAAGGGTTACTTGGTGGCATTTTTGGAAGATATTTTCTGTTATCAACCTATCAAATCAACCCGAAGCAGAAAAATCTATCTTAATCATCAAAAGTAACAAAGCAAGATCTTAACCTAAATAACAGAAATTATTCTATGCATGCAAAGAAAACACATAATAGTACACAAAGGAGGTACTGGCACTTGGGTTGGGCCCAACCCCAAGAGCTGCAACCTCCTGTGAAAAGCTCAAAGCTGGTGCAAAATTAAATTTATCTCCATTACTCAAAAAATAACCATGTCACAAAAATGTTTACAACAAAAGCTCGAAAATGAGCTGAAAGGTAGAGCAGCACTAAAGTGCGAAATACAATTGTTCATGAGCTAAAAAAAATAAGGCTTGAAGCTCTCCTACTTATGCCCCATGAGGACCTCCAATAGCCCTCCTTAACTTGAGGGGCTTGGCTGCTCAAAACTGCAAGTAATCAACCACTTCACAAAAGCTGCTCAGTTGCCCTTGGAAATCATCTTTGGTGGGTTGTTGAACTTTGAGCTGATGGTGGAGAACTCAAGAAAGGGGCCATTTAGTGCAGGAGACGCCCTTCCTACTAATCCTTAGCCTTGTTCCCTTGTATTTAGCTTTCAAATGGCTCATAAATGCTTGACCTTGGTCCAAAAGATGTCCAAAAATCTGCAAATAGCACGTATTAGACTTCATGGTCAAGTGACTATTCTCATTCATTCAATTAACACAAATATATTCAAAAGCATGCATAAACTATGAAGAATGGTGGATTAATCGAGAATAATAGGAAAAATGAGCCCAATAAGTTACCCATTTTTGGGGCTCATCAGTGTTCACCTCAACTTCGATACCATGTTAATTTTGATGACAATGGTATGTTCTATGCTTAAGGGAAATTTACTTCAATTTTTCTTATTAGCCCAATATCAATATACAGATTAGCAATCACATTACATGATAGTAAATGCAGATAGAACATAAATAAAAAGCAGAAGACAAGGTAAGACAAGAGGACACAATATTTGGAAGATGCTAGGGAAAAACCCTAATGTGGGGAAAACCCTTTGATCAAATCTTCTTATTATTCTTCAAAAGTTCAGAAGAGAGAGAGTCTAATATGCAAAATTTTCCTGCCCAAACACAATCAAATATGTCTAGTCAAACTACATTCAAGATGATGACCTAACCAGAAAGTCAATGTTGGTCAAATCAACATAATTACTCCTCCAAATCAGCCCAAAACGATCCTGAAGAAATCAACCAAACTTGGTCAATGCACGTAAAATCTACCTCCCGCAATTTCGGTCAACTCTGGTCAATGACTAGAACATAAAACCCTTCCCTTTCTTTGCAAGCGTGGAGAGTTGCCTCTGAAATTCGTACTCAACCAATGAAGGAGAGAAAATATTGTGAGTAAGTGAAGTGACCAAATGAGGAGGAAATGCCTTGTATTTATATGCAAACATTGAGGATGAATAGACACGACTGTTGGACTTCTGAGCCTACATGAGTTTGTTGGCCGACCTTTACAAGTTGTCCATAATAAAAATAAATTCATAATTGCATTTGTACATGTCAGAATGGGATGATCTTTAGATCAATCCTACAGCTCTCGGAGAGAGGAATCCAATAAAAATATCAGTTGCCTTAAATGAGTTATCCAAGGTGAAGTTTTGCCCTAGTTTCCAAAATTAACAAACAACCATAATTTTTTCTATTTTAATCACACGTGTGAGTTTTTGAAGGTAACTAGGGTTACCACAAGTATGAGTTATAGCAAGCCGATATTATAAACCTTATCTAGAGGGTTGAAATTCTATTTGTGCTTATTTTGTGTGGTCAACACTTGTTGACCTAGGAAGCTTTGTCTTGCTTGAAGAAGATTGGCTGGAGGGTTGATTTGTTACTTGGTGGAAGTCTCATGTCTTGGTCTTTAGGTCTTGGAGGTCTCATGTTGATTTGATTTTTTGGTTAATAATTGTCATTGATGAAATATATATTGTTGATATTTCTTAGTAAATTTCTCCATGAAGCCTTACTCTTCATGAAGCCATTTTATCCTACGTCCAATTGATGACCAGTAACATTAAAAAATGTTTTTTAATACCTTAAAGGAAACCCGTCCCTATGATACCTATACCATCTTTTAGAGCATAATTTTTCCTTTCCAATGAGCTCTTACTTGGCTCGAAACTTCGAATAGTTTGGGAGATATGATTTTTTTAAGTTAAGTATATTATTCTGGACAGTGAGCCAACCTACACTAGGCTACTCATGTCAACTTATTTGGAGAGATATGAACACTATAAAATAGGCACACGTATTCATTCTTTAACTATAAGTTCGATCACAACTTGGACAACAATGAGATATAGGTTCACATCTCGTGAATCTTCAGGAAGGAGAATAAAAAACCAGGAAGTAATATATATATCATTGTCTAGCTTGGATTGGGGTTTAGCTAGATTGGTGGAATGTTTCTCAGACCTTGGGATTATTATAGTGAACTTCATACCTGTGACTGTGTCTCATTAAAATGAACTTTGGACCTATGACTATGTCTCATTGCAGTGAACTTCAAACCTGTGATTGTGTCTCATTATAGTGAACTCTGAATTTGTGACTGTCTCATTACAGTGAACTCCGGACCTGTGACTCATTGTAGCGAAATTCAGACCTGTGATTGTGTCTCATTACAGGATCGTTATAGTGATCTCTTGGATTGATGGCAATTTCTGTACCTTGGGTCTATGGCTTTATACCTCAGATTGGGAATCTCTTTCTATACGATGACTGTTTAAAAAAATCTTGGATTGGGCAATGTATCAATTGTTGCATTGTGAACCAAATTTTGTGACTGTGGAAATTGGCACTTCGGACTGTGGGTGCTGGTATATCCTCTTAGATTGGGCAATGTTGAAGTTCAAACTATAAAATTTTTTGAAGACCAAAACTTTGGCATGCATTGGAGACCTTTATCTCTGGGATAAAACTTTGGACAATAGCATATTCCTCCACCTCAATAAGCAGTAAGCAGTGGCACAAGTAGTGATTAATTAACTGAAGTAAAGCAAGTGGACAAATGGATTTGACATTGAAGATTGAAATCAACAACACAATAAGGTGATGTCTTTGATGGGATTCAAGTACATTTTTCATTTTCAATTAAAATAAGACAAGACATCAGGATTTGTGTCCTTGGAGTTGGTGCTCCTAAACGCAAGGTTCGAGCCTTGGATAAGATAAGGTCGAAACCCTAGAGGTCGAAGCCTCATCAAGTCCAAGTTGGTGATTGGCAAACATTCATCATTTATTGTATTCAATATTTTCTATGCATAACAAAATAATTATTATACATTTCTCTGACTAAATTGTGAAGAATCGAACTGGTAAAAATAACAATTGAAAAGAAATATTAGTTCACCTCCCTCTCATTGTTTCCAACAATTGGTATCGGAGCCAAGTTCTTATTATCAACCTAAAAACTGGAAGAAGGATTCACAGTCACAATGAAGAATCAGGAAATGACAGGAAAGATTCCCTTGTTTGATGGTACAAACTTTGGTTTTTGGAAAAAGAGGATGACCTACTATTTAATGTCTCTTGGACCTGAAGTATGGCAATCTATTTTGGATGAGTACAAAACTCCTCCCACTCTTCCAACTGATCAAGATGGAAGGAAATCTTACATTACAAATTCCAAAGCTTTAAATTCCATAACTAGTGGAATTACTAACTCTGAAGTCACAAAAGTCATGGGTTGTGATTCTGCGAAACAAATGTGGGAAAAACTCATTGCTTTATATGACGGGGACTCCAAAGTTAAGAAGGAAAAGCTCAAAACTCATAAAAGGAAATTTGAGATTCTTAAAATGGATGATGAAGAAGATATTGCATCATTTTTTCTCCGAGTAGCTGAAGTTGTCAACTCACTTAAAATCTTAGAAGAACATATTGAAGAAAGCACAATTGTTCAAAAGGTCTTGAGATCTCTTCCAAATAGATTTGACTCCAAGGTAAGTGCCATAGAATAAATGAAGGATTTGGATACTTTACAAATGGATGAACTTCGTGGAATTCTCATTTCTTATGAAATGAGAAAAGGGATCCCAAATTCCAAGGAAGCAACATTCAAAGCTTCAAAATCAAAAAAGAAGGGGAAGAATTGGATACCAACAGCGATGACTCCGATACTGAATTTGAACTTGGACAATTTGTATGAAAGCTAAGAAAAGGATCTAAGCTAAAAGGTAAGTACCCTCTCATTTGTTTTAAATGTGAAAGGATAGGTCACTATGTTGCAAAATGTCCTCATAAACATGATAGTGATGATGATGAGGAATATAAAAAGGGGATATTTAAAAAGAAAGGTTTTAACAAGAAGAACTTCTTCTCCAAACAAGATGATTCTGATTCTGATGAATTTGTGATCACCAAGAAGAAATCAACTAAAAATATCACTTTTCACAAAAGAAATGATGATAAGTCAGATGAGGAAAATGATTATGCTGGAACCAGAGAAGTATTATTCATGGAATTTCAAAATGACAATAACTCCAAACAAGAAGGCAAAGGAAATGTGGATGAGTTAGTAATGAGTTCCATTTAAGAAAATGAGAAATTACGAAAGAAGATTTTTTCTCTCAAAGTAGAAAAGGAGGGAATATTTCTTGAACAACAGACTAAAAAAGAAAGAAGAGATTTGTGAAAAACGTGAAACTGAAATTGTTTCACTAAGAAAAGAATTGGATCAAGTTAAAATGAGTTGGAAAATCTCTCAAATACTTGGTAACATCCTGAATGCTCAAAGCCCTGAATATAACAAATCTGGGATTAGCTTGAAAGGAGAATCATCAAGTACAAAGGAGAATGTGAATAAGGAAATCCAAAGAAGCTATGTTGACATTCTTTATAGTCATCCAAAGGAAGATAAGCCATCTCACCAAGGACAAAATTTCACCATTATCAATCCAAGGAATGAAGGAAGTACAAATCCAAGGAAGAATTATACCTCAAGTCAAGGCTACTCTAATAGGTACCAAACAATCTTTCTTGGTTATTGTTTTTACTGTAAAAACTCTGGTCATCAAGTAGAGAATTGCAAGGCATGTAAAGACAATGCTTCAAGAAATAAGAATCACCAAGTGTTTCCATAAAGGTTTAGGGTAAAAACCCTACGTTTTACTGCAGGAACCTCTCTGCAGGCACATGGAGTTGGGTACCCAACGACCGACAGTTCACTCACCGTTTCCATTGCAGCCGCACCCGTATCCATCTACCATCGGTTACTGCTTGCATCATTGGGCGACTCTATGGATTTCGAGGAGCTCGATTTTACTGAGGACCCTTTCCCCAACCATGTCATTTTCAGAAACCCTAATCTCTTTACATCGACATCTGGATCTACCCTCCCATCTGACCCTGCTCCATCTATTTTCGCGCCAGTGGTTTCCTTTCTGGGACACTATACTACTCCTCTATTCATCGGGTCGCTTTCTATCTAATCTCCAGTGTTGGACTGCCCTCCGTTATCTCTTGGTAATCTGCACATTCTTACCGTGAACACTCCTCCATCGCCCTCATTTGACCCCCATCTTTCCATCTCAACCTTCTTCTCTGTGCTGTCTGAAGATATTCATGCATCCGAGGCTCCAAACCCTCCCTCTTTTGTGCACTCTCTGTCGGGATGCTTCAAGACCCCTGCCATAAAGGTCAAGTCTAAAAAACATATCTCTCTGGAAGGTTCACCTGATCCATTGGCGGATCATCCATCTGCCCCACATACTGGGAAGCGATAGACAAAGTGTGTGAAGGCGACTTCAAAGGACATCACCATTTGGTTCGGCAAGACATTTGCTATTGGGGAAGCAGCATATATGGCTAGCACAATACTAGTTGGACACGTTCTGGGCAGAGCATATTCGGTAGCCAGAATCACTCTATGTGTTCGAGAGATTTGGGGTGGAATGCTAAAGGAACTTCCCGATGTGTAAATCTTACCCAGAGGCTGGTTTTCCCTACACTTTGCAAAAGAAAACTACACGGATTTGGTCCTCACAAGGTACAAGTACATTGAGATGGCTCTGGTACTCCTCAAGAGATGGAGCCCCCTCTTCAATCTAGAGAGGGAGCAAATAGGGGCAGGGGTACTCTGGGTGCACTTGCCATGGCTTCCATTATAGTACTGGTGCGAGGAGGTTTTCATTAGAATCGGGAATGCCCTTGGCACCTACCTGGACTGATCGAACCTTTGTGTAGTCAAAGAATAGAACCCTAGCTCACATCCTGGTTCACTTGGATACACACGAGGGCTTGGAGGAGAAAATCACACTTCAATAGGGAAAATACACCAGGGTTCAAATCCTAGGCTATAAAGGAGTTCCCTTCCACTGTCAGAGATGTCACAGGGTGGGACACATTTTCAAAGACTGCCCTCTCATCTAGAAATCAGAGGATCCTCCAAAGGCGTCACCTGCTCCTTCAAGGATGGACTCGCTGCCTTTGTAGTGCTCACCCATTCCAGGCCCTATCCCTCCGATCGGCAATGTCCCCCTGAAGACGGTGGACGAAGTGCACAGATTGACCTCACCCCCACTTACTAGAGCTTGGGCTGTAGCTAAAGTTGCAAAAGCATCGAGTATTCCTCTGACCTCTCTATCTCCTTCAATTGCATTATGCCTATCATATGTTCCACCATCCTTTATCACTACTATGGCACACTGCGCTATGGCTACACCTCCCTCTATTGCCATGACCACACCATCATTACACTTGTTATCCACTTCCTCCTCTTCTCCATCTTCTAACAGGAATTCATCATCTCACCACTATAGTCTTCACTCTCGTACCCTATCTAGCGGTACACCAACACATTTTTTTGGTCTAGGATTCACCCTACTCAACTCATCTATTATGTCTTCCAGCGGGAGGAAATCAGACCTCTCCAAAGCCATTAAGCCAGCAGGGGCTGAGGTCACCTCTGGTAGACAATCCACTCTAGATGGGGTTCTTAAAGCATTGAACACCCTGGGTAGGGTTCCCCCATGAAGTGTCTCTCATTTAATTATAGAGGCATGGCTAGTGCCTCCAAGAAACTAGCGTTGCACAGATTCTTTGATGTTGAACCTTCTGACATTATACTGCTCCAAGAAACCATAGGAGAGGCTGATTACATCACCAACTCCCTAAAATCTATAGCTCCTAGATGTAATTTTATCACACTAGATGTTGTGGGTCGATCAGGGGGCCTTGCCATTGGATACAATCCCCGCACCATCAGAGCTTTAGCATCTTGGGGAGGCCATGGTTTCATTGGCTTAGACATTTTCTCGATGGATCTTGGCATTAACCTTAGGGATGTTAACATATATGGTCCCTATCATCAGAGGGAAAATTTTTGGCAACACCTGCTTAATCTTACGATTTTCTCCCCTTATCACATCATTGTAGGAGGCGATCTCAATTTCTCCTTGGGTTTTAGTGAATCTTGGGGGTCAATGGCACAAGTGGACTCTATTACGGGGTACATGACCAACCTTCTGGAGCAGCACAATCTGGTGGATGTACCCATGAATAAACCTCTTCCTATATGGTGGAACAGAAGGGTGGGTGAAGCTGCACTTGCTCGAAGATTAGAGCGGTTTTTAATGAAGTTACCCCTCATGCAGCATCTGCATCACTACAAAAAATGGGTTGGCTCAGGAGGCATCTCTGATCACTCCCCCATTTATTTAGAGGTGTTTGGCCCTCATTCTAAACTAAAAGCCCCATTTAAATTTAACCATGTGTGGCTACAGGACCCTGATTACATTAACATGGTCTCGGAATTCTGGGCTGCTAACCCGATTGATAGGTTTGACTCCTTGACTAAGGGTTTCTGTCATAACCTATCTCAGCTTAAGCATCTTGCTATCATGTGGGCAAAAGAGAAACATCAGAGGGAGGATTCGCTTTTAACTCACATTGAATCTGAGCTGAGCACTCTGCTTGATGATCGAAACCTAGGGTTTGTATCAATAGAAGACAAAACACATTTGATTGAGCTAGAAAACCAAAAATCCAAGATCTTGATGGAGAGATGAATCCTTGAGACTCAGAAGTAGAGCTATATGGTTAAAAGCTGGAGACGACAATACTAGATTCTTTCAGAATTATGCAAAAGGTAGAAAGGTATCAAACACCATATGGAATTTACCTCTACTTGAGGGGGGAGTTGTTGATACTTTCAACAAACTCTCCCATCTTGGCACTTCTTATTTCAAGAATCTATACAAATCCCCCCCGGGGTCATATCTAGCTGATATCATCAATGTGGCTAGAGATTTCCCCAGATTTGTAAATGATGATGAGGCCGAGGATTTAACTGCTCCTGTTACTGTCTAGTCAATTTAACATCTTAAATTGCTCTACATAAATTATCAATCCGGGTATCATAAACTGATGAAGTGTGGTGCATTATATGTGCTTAGTTAACCTTTCTCTTACTTCGTTTTTTTATAGTTTATGTTGTTTTTGGGTTTTGTTCTTGTTGGTTTTCTAAAGTGTTTAATGCAAATGGAAATCTAATGACTATGAGACCCAATATCCTTGCTGCTTCAGCAAAAGGACAAGATGATTCTATCATGTCATTAGTTCAATCAAAATAAAATGCAATAACCAAACAATGAGCTAATGACTATGAGACCCAATATCCTTGCTGCTTCAGCAAAAGGACAAGATGATTCTATCATGTCATTAGTCATTAAAAGGCTATGTGCATCACTAATCTACAATCAATTTGAAAGCAATTTATGTACAACTAATATACATAAGCATAATAAAATTAAATGCAAAATTAAATGACAACTATACAAGGCAGGGGCCCCTCTGCCTCCTATGAAATCAAAGCAAAATTGAACACACTTGCATGAATTAAAATTGCATGAATGAAAAAT
>APFE031331434.1:3357-31846 GCA_000404065.3 Pinus taeda | reverse complement strand
AATAGGATGATTGTACACATTCTGCGCATGTACAACTCAAAGAATCCACGCACATGGGATGAGAGCCTCCCCTATGTTTAGCACAGCTACAACCGAGCTCTTCACAGCTCGACTGGCCATAGCCCTTTTCAGGTGGGCTTGGGATTCCAACCACTATGCCCCATTGATGTGGCCATTCCACTTGCAGCTACTCACACAGATTTAGCTCATGTCTAGTCTGAAATAGACAAGGCAACCAGCTTCATTGAGCACATCCAACATATATGCCAGCAGGTCCATGACATTCTGGAGAAATCAAATGCCAAGTACAAGTAGCAACATGATCAACATCGGGTGCCACACAAGTTTCAGGTGGACGACAAAGTTTGGTTGCATTTGCAAAAGGAACACCTTACTAGAGCTTATCAGAAACTGAAACCAATCCGCTATGGTTCTTACACCATTACTAAGGTTGTGGGAGACAATGTATTTGAGCTCAGCATTCCTCATTCTTTGGCCTATACCCAGTGTTCAATGTGGACCGCCTTCAGCCATACTTTCCACCATTGCTAGACACATCCGACATTGTCGAACAGCTCACGCCCATAGAATTAAATCCAGATTGCATGGAACAAGCTGCAACTGATCGGATCATGGACACATAGATCAAGAACACTCGCCAATAGAACATCCAACTATATCGAGTTGTCAAAGCAGGCCAACTCCTTCACCAGGGCAAGTGGCTCACCAAGGACCAAGCTCAGCAAAAGTTTCCTCATCTCATGGAGGAACTCAACGCAATGGGGACCACTGCTTCCTAAGGGCAGAGGAATGATCCAGGTGGATATTGGTGTCCACCTTCCAAGTCCACCTAGACCCCCAGCATTATTTCTCTCAGCATTTTCAGTTTCCTTAATTGTAGCACAACTTACTATTTTTAGCAATTTTTCGGGTCCTGAACTTCCAGAGCCGTTTTGAGGCCCTAAACGATGTTTTTGGGAAATATGTGGGCAACAAGGGTCCATGGACTGATGTTTCCCTTCCCAAAGTGGTAATTCTCATATAGATCTTTCTAACGAGCTATTGTACGCATCAAATGGAGATCGTATTCCAAAGTTACGACCTCGGGAAGTTGATGTACCAATTTACCAAATGGGGCCCACAGTTTGGCGTTTCATCTTCTAGGGTTAGGTTTTGGAACGTTAAGGGTTTTCCATTGTTGCTCAATAATAAATAGGCCTTCGAGACACAGTTCAAAGGCATGTAGCCACCACACATCTCTTCTCAGAGATAAGCTACCATTGCCCTAGCTGGTTTATTTCCATTACTGTTTGTAAGCATATTTCAGTATTTTACATTAATGAAATGAAGTATTATTTCCATTGCATATATGTGTTTATGGTTATCTCTGTAATTTGTTGCGTTCCTGTTTAAGTCTGGATAAATGGGGAAGAAGGTTAGGATTCAGGTATTGGACAATGATTAGTGGGAATATTACTCTTATTTGGTGTCATTCTTGGGCCCTATTGTGGAGGTCATTTGTTACACTGATTCAAATGCTCCTAGTCTTGAAGAAATCTATGAGACCTTTGATAGCATGTTGGGTCATGTGAAGGTAGTCATTCAGCAAAGGGAGCCCTCATTATATTTCTATACATCCCAGATTTGACCCTTCATTCAACTTTGGTGGGATCACATGAACACACCTTTTCACATGGCATCATATGCATTAAACCCAAAATGGTATGTTGAGAGACCTGGGAGGGTGCCTCCTATTGATAATCCTGAGGTAAAGAATGGCTTCCTAGATGCAATTGCAAAGATGTACAATGAGGAGGAGGGGGAAAGTTTTTGAAGAGAATTTGTTCAATTTGCATCTCTTAGTGGCCCCTTCAAAACACATGGTGCTCAGGCATATCACATAGATCTAGCCCAATATGACCTGATTGGTTGGTAGAGGATGCATGGGGATGGTGCTCCAGAGCTCAAAGATCTAACTATGTGTTTGTTGTCTCAGATTGCTATTTCCTCTACAACAAAGAGGAATTGGTCCACATATAGCTTCATCCACTCTATCAAAAGGAACAAGATTACCTCTAAAAGAGTGGAGAAGTTAGTCCACATATAGCTTCATCCACTCTATCAAAAGGAACAAGCTTACCTCTAAAAGAGTGGAGAAGTTAGTTGTTGTGCACAATGCCCTACGTCTTGAGCATAGGAAGATACCTGAGTATTTGAAGGGACTAGCGACACGAGGGGAGTTTTATCCAGAGTATGATGCACAGGTAGATATGGAGGAGATACTTAATGAGAGACAGATGGGGTTGGTTGGTGTGCCACTTAGCATGTTTGAGAATGCTAGTGATCGAGATTCATATGGTGATATGGTTGATCCTGATTTATTCATGTAGTAACTGGATGCAGAGACTAGCGGACCATTACCTTGAGGCTTGAGCAAAATTGTGCTCGTTTATATTTTTATATGTCGATGTTCTTATGTTATTCTAACTCTATAAAATTTTGACTCTTGATATATCACACTTGATTTTTATAATTTTATGTCAATATTCAGTGTTCAATGGTCATAGTAGGAAGTGGAACATCAATATGGTTTAATAAATTAATCATAATGTATGATGTATGATTATAAATTAGAATTTTAAATTTATATGATAATGATATTCATATCAATGATCATGCTTTATAGCTTTTAAGTTTTCGTTTTAAATTTGTTTCAATGATATGATTCACCGATTTATAAATTATATTTTATATTTATAAGTTTTTAAGACCTGACTTCCCCCCACGTTACCTAAAAATTGGTGGGGAGCTTTTGCATAGGCCACTCCCACGTATCCTTGCTCCCTCGCCTCCTCATCCCAGAACCTTAGTGGAACATTGCCAAAATGCATTATTTGTGGAAGGACTCAAACACAATATTTTGAGTGTAAGCCAACTTTATGATCAAGGACACAAGGTTGTCTTTAGTACGAAATATTTTGAGATAAGAAGCTCCTCCTCATGTGAACTTATAGCTAAAGGAATAAGAACACCAAATAATGTATACATTTTGAAAAAAATTCAAGATAAATGTTATGTAAGTCAAGTAGATGAAAGTTGGCTATGGCACAAATGATTGGGACATATAAGCTTTGATAACTTTATCAATATCAGCAAAACAAATGCATTAAGGGACATTCCAAAAATTATCAAGCTAGATCAAGTTGCCTGTGGACCATATCAACATGGAAAACAAATAAGAATGAGTTTCAAGACTAAGGAGTTCTCTACATTAAAACCTTTGGAGATCATACATGTAGATTTATGTGGACCAACCAAAGTTGCAGCTCTACAAGGTGAAAGATATTTTTCTTTATTTGTTGATGACTATACTAGAATGATGTGGGTATACTTTATAAAATTCAAATCTGAAACTTTTGAATGTTTCAAAAAATTTAAAGCTCTAATAGAAAATGAGAAAGAATCAAAGATTAAATGCCTTAAAACAGATAGAGGAGGAGAATTTACTTCAAAATAATTTGATGAATTTTGTAATTACATGGAATAAAGAGAGAGCTCTCTATTGCTAGAACTCCCAAACAAAATGGAGTAGTATAAAGAAGAAACCTAACTGTACAAGAGATGGCAAGAACAATTCTACTAGCAGCAGATTTTCAGCCCAAAGTTTGGAAAGAAGCAGTTGGGACAACAATTTATACCTTGAATCGAACTCAACTAAGACCAAATAATGACAAGACACTTTAAAAACTATAGAAAGGGAGACCTGCTTTGGTAAAATACTTTAGAAACTTTGGAAGCAAATTTTTTATGAAGATCAAGGATGACTCACCAAGAAAATTTGATTCTTAGGTCAATGAAGGAATACTCCTTGGATATTCTATAAGAAGCAAAGCTTGCAAATGCTACAATAATCGACTACGAAAAGTAGTAGAAAGCATTGATGTAAACATTGATGAAGATCTTCCAGAAAAAGAAATTAAAGTCCATGAAGAAGATTCTATCATTGAAGAATACGAAGAAGAAGAGTCAGCAAAAGAGGAACAAGATCAAGAAAATCAAAAGGAACTGTCTCAAACTAATTCAAAAGTGAAATTCCTCCAAAACCATCATCTATAAAAGAAGATTATTGGCAATGTAGATGAGGGAATACAAACCCGAATAAGGATGACAAGTACACCAAGAAAAGATGATATTTCTCTCTTATTTATGATAGAACCATAAAATTTTACTCAAGCAAGTAAGGATCCTCATTGGGCGGAAGCCATGGAAGAAGAAATGTCTAAAGTCGAGAAAAATGAGACATGGGAGCTAGCACCTCATCCAAAAGATAAAAGTATAATTGGAACCAAATGGGTGTTCAAAATCAAAATGAATGAAAATAGACAAATCATCTGAAATAAGGCAAGGCATGTTTGTAAAGGTTATTCACAAATTGAAGGAATCGACTTTGAGGAAACCTTTGCACCGTAGATCGTATGGAAGCTATAAGGATGTTTTTGGCATTTGTTGGAAATAATGAGGGGGGGGAGTTGAATCAATATTCCTTTTCAAATGTTAATTTTACCAGTTAGGTCACTTATAATTAGAACACAAAATGAATAATAAGAATAAATACTTTTAATATTATCGATAGATCAAGTACAATGTTTCTGTAGGGCTCCAGCCCTAGATGAAGACACCAATCTTCAATATCCTAGGCTCCAACCTGTATTTTCCAAGCACCAACTTGGTCTTTTGTGAGGCTCCAACCTCTAGGGCACTGACCTTGCGCTTAAAGGATCCAACCTCTAGGGCACCAACCCTTCCTTTCTATAGGCTCCGACCTAGTTTCTTGAGGACTCCATTCCTCTAGGGCTCCAACCCCATCCTTCAAGGCACCAACCTTTTCTTTTCAAGGCTCCAACCTCTTGGGCTTCAACCCTTAGCTTCACTTCATCAACATATGTTTAGTTGTACTTCACGGCTCCCAAGGTTTTCTTCACTGAGCCTTGTCATTCTTCGTCTTTACTGTAGTCTCCACATTATGTCATTAATAAAAAACTTGATCCTTCACATAAAGGTATCTTTGTTGTCCTTCATGGTACCCAATCAGATTCTCCAAGTCACCTCGTGATGGTTTATGCATCATGGTCTTCAAAACATCTCCAAGAGTATCTCCAATGAATATTCTTCGTAGTCAAATACTTCACTGTCAAAAAACACCAAATTCTTCTCTATCCAAGGTTCCAAATACTTGATTGTTCAAGTGTCCAAATGCTTCATTGTTCACACTCACTATTTCAAAATAATTACAGGTTCGAGCTTCAATTCATAATTAGTTGTTTAAGAACTTTATTCACCACCAAAATTTGTTGATATAACCTTGGGACTGTAATTTCTGCAATCCTAAAACTGTGGTATCCTAGTTGTAGCAATAATTATCACTGGTTTGAGCTCCTTTGCACAAGCCTACAATGTAGTCTAAGCTTGAGACTAAGATGAGGTGAAGTATGAATTGCTATCCAAGTTTCAACAAGTCTTCAATAGGTCAGATCTCCAATCTGCAATCTAAAGCTACATGTCAGAGGTATGGGCTTCTTTCACTGGATGTTGGTTGTGATCACAGTTCACAAGCAGAGGTCCGAGCTTCTAGAGCCTTCACACAAGACTGCCACATGTCCGAGCTACAACAAGGGGTCTTCAATCGAACATAGTCAATGTACAAGCATTCAAATACATCTGATGTTACACCACCCAAACACTACTAACATAGATTACACTTCTTTCTCTTCATTTCTGTGTGCACAAGATTAACAATTTAGAGATATGGGACCCGCTCCATTGAACTTGGACAATCTTATATAGTCATAATAGATCTTCTCGAATTAACCATTGAAACTAATATTCCAAGACAAATACCAAAATAGCTTGATGCTCCGTAGAGTTGAGAATGGTCCTTGACAAGATAATTCTCAAGAATTACCAGCGTATAGCAAAAGCAGATTCGAACAATGCTTAGCCGCAGAGATATCACAGATAATTTAGCATTGAGTCACCTCAATATGGCAATAACCTAAAAAATGTGCTCAGAACGTCAACCTTCAACCATATTTCTTACTCAGAAAATATCTCAGCAAAAACTTTTTTCAATCTTTGCTTGTTGCCTCATGGGTCCTTGAATTGTTCCTTCACCGAATTTTTCTGTTCATCTTGTCCAAGTTCTCACTTCAAATATTTCTTCAGTTGTGTTTTTTTTTTAATGAAAACGTCCCCTTTTTATTTATACACATTGTTTTTTCCAAGGGACACATCAGTTGGATGAGAAGGCCAACCTGTGTCATTGGGAGTGCTAGAACCTACCATTTCCGTAGCGAAAGAACTTATGCATGTTTTTCACCTCAACGATAAAATTTTGCTGAAGGGCCCACTTGAACTGTATTTAAAGGCAACTGACTAGGAGAGGTTTATGTCATTTTTATGTAATTTTAAAGTCTAGTGACAAGTGAAAGATTTCAAGGATTTTTTATTTTTATTATTTTTTTAATATGGGACATGTGCAGAGTTTAAGATAGATTTTCATTTTAGAATATTAGAAATATCATATATTAGGAGTTACAGAAATAATTTATGTATATGGAATTATAATTTATAAGGAATTAGAATTTCAAGAATTAGGTAGGAAAATCTAGTTTAAGTTACATGATTTTCATGGGACTTTTATTGGAACTAGGTATTATAGTCAAACATGGGGATTAAGGTTAGTAATTTAATGGTTCTTTATATTAGGCATGCCATCATTTTATCAATCTATTTTGGAATTAGGGTTTTATCATCATAGTTAGGGTTTCATGTTAGGGCTTCTTAGATAAGAACTAGGGTTTCTTTAGTCATCATCTTTAGTAATGAAATCAAGGTTTAGGGTTTATATATCAAGGCTAGGGTTTCATGTTATATTATTCAACCAATGTTAGATTAGGGTTATGACATTATTAGGGTTTTAGCCATTTTTAAAAATGCCATGTTAACATCAATGACAACCTTGACTAACAATCTCCCCCTTTGTCATTGATGGCAATATTCTTGCCCTTCCAACATTCTCTCCCCCTTTGACATCAATGGAAAATGGGGTGCCCAATTACTCCCCCTATCACGTAGCTTCATGTCATGCTACACCCCCTATCATGGTGCTCTTTCTTCTGGCAATGTGGTCCATGATATATGTATTCGCATTTCTTCATGTGATGAACCAACTTCCCCTTATTGCATAAACTCCTCTAGCTCATGAAGGATCGTTTGCCTTGTGATCAAGTGGAAGACATATTTAGCAATGGTGAATTGGATGTGTAAAATATTTTTTTCTTCAATGGATTTTCTCCAAAAGATGTGTGATTCATCAAGGATTTCATAAAGGCCTTTCAGGGGTAGCTTCTACAAGAATGCTTAATCATCATAAGCTCCCCCTAATTGTATGCACGGTCTTCTTTCTGACAGAGTATCCCCATCAAATACTTATATTATCAAGGATCAGGTCAACAAAACGTGTTGTTGGGTGGAGAGTTCAAGGTACTTTCAGATTGTATTTGCTTCCTTCTCCATACTGGTGTAAGTTTCTTATATGGCATAGTTCTAGCTTGAGTAGGTGCCTAAATCAAGTTACAATTGTGCCATATGACCAATGTTATGACACTTGACTCACTCTATGTTGTTCATGAATAAGAATTCATGACTTCTTCTTGCAAAATTGCTTCTCAGAGATTGACAGGGACCATTATAATTATCTTTGTGATATGCACTACAATCTTTTGTCATGTGCCCAAAGTTTGTACAATAATAGCAATAACCAAGAGATATACTTTGGTACCTAGGAGATGGATATTTCCTTATTGTACTTCTGAAGCCTTTCTGCCTTGGGATTCCTTGATAATATTCATCGCTTTTTGTATTCTTGACATCATCTGTATTTCTTCTTGGAGGAGGATTTCTTCCATAGTTGTCTTGACTCTTCTCCTTGCCTTTGCTGGAACTGGAAGCATCAACATTTCTTCTAGGCTTCCTCACATCCTTGTTGTTTTAAGCATTAGGATTTGCATCATTCTTTCTTGAGGATTCACCTACATAGCCAAGACCCGATTTATCAAGGGGAGACCTTTGATGAATTAGGATGTCATCTGGGGTTTGAGAAATTTTCAAGTTCCTATTCAGCAAGTCAACTTCTTTTCTAAGAAAGACAATTTATTCCTTCATTTTCTTGCATTCTTCATCCTTCTTTCATAGAATAATCTCCATTTCTTCCTTCATCTTGGTTGCTTCACATGATTGGGCCTTAAGAGAAGTGATTTCTGATTTTAACTTGGTGATTTCATCATCTTTTTCTTGTAGGTTGCATATCATGGTGTTTCTCTCCTTTTCTACTTCATCAACTTGTCCTTCTATGGATGTCAAAGCTTCCATCACCTTCTCAACTCCTTGTGCTTGTTTCCTTGCTTCTTCTAGTTGAGATTTAAGAGAGGATACCTCTACCTTATACTGAAAAATCTCTTCTTCAAGTTTATTCAAGCTCTTATGCCTTTGTTCAAGGTGGCTTGACAAGGTATCTTCCCATTTCTTTGCCTTATCCAACTTATTTTTCATGGATATGACTTTTTCATGATGCTTTCTCTTGTTTTGATGAAATTCATCCTTGAGCTTGGCGAGCTCTTCACCTCTTTCTTGTACTTGAAGCTTGACAAGGTCAACTTCCTTCCTTGTCTTTGCCTGGTCACCAACTTGCGCTTTCTTCTTAATTTCCTCATTTTCCTTTTTCAAATTGTTAATATCTTCCATGGTAGCCATAAGTTTAGTGAGGAGATATTCTTCAAAATATTTTTCATTCTCTTCATCTTCTAGGTCTTCTTTAGCCTTGATGTTATCACTCTTATCTTCACCTTCCTTGATGGGCTCTAGATTTCCTTCTTGTTTTCCATCATTTTCTTGACTAGAGATCATTGTCAACACTCCTTTTGAGTGAATATCATGAAGTTTATCTAATATGCCTTTTTCCTACGAACATTTTTCAAAATTGGCCTTCATATAATCAGGTAGCCCATTCAAGATTGCTTCATCGCTTTTGCATTGTACTCGGATTCTCCATTCATCATGTTATCAATAATCACCGATTTCCACACTTCAATGTCTTGAGTTTTCAAGAAATTCCTCATTCTTGCCTCCCATATATCAAACTTTCCATTGAACAATGGTGCCTTCACAAATTTATTGACTTCAATTTTGGTGGTTGAGGGCGACACATCTTTAGGAGGATTGGAGACTTTCTTCCTTGGTTTCGCCATTTGTGTTCTAATGATCAACCTTCAAGCTGTTAGGCTTTGGGTGAAGGTAATGGATCTGAAACCAATTGTTGTAAATACTGGGGGGGGGTGAATCACTATTCCTTTTCAATTGTTACTTTTACTGGTTAGATCACTTATAGTTATAAAACAAAATGAACAACAAGAATAAATACTTTTAATAATTTCGATAAATCAAGTACAATGTCTGTGTAGGGCTCCAACCCTAGATGAAGACACTAATCTTCAATATCCCAAGCTCCAACCTGTATTTTCCAAGCACCAACTTGGTCTTTTGTGAGGGTCCTACCTCTACGGCATTGACCCTATCTTCTCAAAGCACCAACTTGGTCTTTTGTGAGGGTCCTACCTCTACGGCATTGACCCTATCTTCTCAAAGCACCAACCTTGTGTTTAGAGGATCCAACCTCTAAGGTACCAACCCTTCTTTGGTATAGGATCTAACCTGGTTTCTTGAGGACTCTGATCCTCTAGAGCTCAAACCCTATCCTTCAAGGCACCAACCTTGTCTTTTCAAGGATCCAACCCTTAGCTTCACTTCATCAAGATATGTTTAGTTGTACTTCACGACTCCCAAGGTCTTCTTCACCAAGTCTTGTCAATCTTCATCTTCACTGTAGTCTCCACATTATGTCATCAATAACAACCTTGATCTCTTCACATGAAGGTGTCTTCGTTGTCCTTCATGGTACCAAATAAGATTCTTCAAGTCACCTCATGATGGTTTATGCATCATGGTCTTCAAAACACCTCCAAGAGTATCTCCAATGAATATTCTTCGCAATCCAATACTTCACTATCAAAAAACACCAAATGCTTCATTGTTCACACTCACTGTTTCAAAATGATGACAGGTTTGAGCTTCAATTCATAATTAGTTGTTTAAGAACTTGAAATACATTCACCACCTAAATTTTTTGCTATAACCTAATGACTATAATTTATGCAATCCTAAAACTGTGGTATCCTAGTTGTAGTGATAATTATCCCTAGTCTAAGCTCCTTTGCATAAGTCTACAATGTAGTCTGAGCTTGAGACTGGGATGAGGGTAAGTACTAATTGTTGTCCAAGTTTCAACAGGATAGAGCTCCAATCTACAATGCAAAGCTATAGGTTAGAGGTCTAGACTTCTTTCATTGGATGTTAGTTGTGATCACAGTTCACAAGCAAAGGTATGAGCTTCTAGAGCCTTCACACAAGACTGCCACATGTTCGAGCTACAAAAAGGGGTCTTCAATCAAACATAGTCAATGTACAAGCATTCAAATATATCTGAAGTTACACCAACCAAACACTACTACCATAAATTACACATCTTGCTCCTCATTTCTCTGTGCATAGGATTAATAATTCATGGACATGGGACCCACTCCATTGAACTTGGACAATCTTATGCATTCATAATAGATCTTCTCGAATTAACTAGTGAAACTAATATTCTAAGACAAATTCCAAAATAGCTCAATGCTCCACAGAGTCGAGAATGGTCCTTGATAGGATAATTCTCAAGAATTATCAGCGTATATCAAAAGCAAATTCAAACTATGCTTGGCCACAGAGATATCACAATTAATTTAGCATTGATTCACCTCAATTTGGGCAACAATAAACCTAAAAAATGTGCTCATAACATCACCCTTTAACCATATCTCTTACTCAGAAAATATCTCAGAAAAAACTTTTTTCAATCTCTGCTTGTTGCCTCACGGGTCCTTTAATTTTTCCTTCACCGGATTTTTCTGGTCATCTTGTCCGAGTTCTCACTTCAAATATTTCTTCATCTGTTTTTTTTTTTGAATGAAAATGTCCCCTTTTTATTTATACACATTGTTTTTGCCAAGGGACACATCAGTTGGATTAGAAGGCCAACTTGTGCAGTTGGGAGTGTTGG
This sequence comes from Pinus taeda, assembly GCA_000404065.3. Classification (NCBI taxonomy): domain Eukaryota; kingdom Viridiplantae; phylum Streptophyta; class Pinopsida; order Pinales; family Pinaceae; genus Pinus; species Pinus taeda. The sequence goes on along the minus strand of APFE031331434.1, from coordinate 20,631 downwards.
AACTAACCATTGTCGTAGTGAAAGAACTTATGCATGTTTTTAACCTCAATGATACGATTTTGTTGAAGGACCCACTTGAACTGTATTTAAAGTTTTTATTTAAAGGAAACCAGCTAGAAGAGGTTTATGTCATTTTTATGTAATTTTAAAGTCTAGTGACAAGTGAAAGATTTAAAGGATTTTTTATTTTTATTATTTTTTAATATGGGACATCTGGAGAGTTTAAGATAGATTTTGATTTTAGAATATTAGCAATGTCATATATTAGGATTTACGGAATTAATTTATGTATATGGAATTATAATTTATAAGGAATTAGGATTTCAAGAATTAGGTAGGAAAATCTAGTTTAAGTTATATGTTTTTCATGTGACTTTTATTGGAGCTAGGTATTATAGTCAAACATGGGGATTAAGGTTAGTAATTTAATGCTTCTTTATATTAGGCATTCCATCGTTTTATCACTCCATTTTAGAATTATGGTTTTATCATCATAGTAGGGTTTCATGTTAGGGCTTCTCGGATAAGAATTAGGGTTTCTTTAGTCATCATCTTTAACAATGACATCAAGGTTTAGGGTTTCTATATCAAGGCTAGGGTTTCATGTTAGATTATTCAACCAATGTTAGATTAGGGTTAGGACATTATTAGGGTTTTAACCATTTTCAACAATGCCATATTGACATCAATGACAATCTTGACTAACAACATTTTCTTGCTCAAAAGAATTCAAATTCTATCAAATGGATGTAAAATTAGCATTTTTGAATGGGGAACTCAAGGAGGAAGTCTATATGGAGCAACTAGAAGGGTTTGGTCTAGCAAAAGGAAAAGGCTTTGTATGTAAGTTGAAAAAAGCACTATATGGGTTGAAACAAGCTCCTAGAGCTTGGTACGCAAGATTGGATCACTATCAACAACAACAAGGCTTCAAAAGGGGGTGGTAGGAAGTAATCTCTACATGAAGAAGGAGAAGGATAAATTAGTAGTCACTCTTGTCTATGTTGATGATCTGATTTTGCTAGCAATGATGATGAGATGAGCCATGAGTTTGCTCAAAATAATTTGAAATGTCGATGATTGGTGAGTTATCTTACTTCCTTGGACTACAAGTATCTAAAACCACAACAGGCATGTTCATATCTCCAACAAAATATCTTAAAGACATGCTTAAAATATATGGGATGGAAGATTGTGCACTGATGAAGATAAACTAAAAATTGAGCAAAGATGATGAATCCCCCTTGGTAGATGCAACTCTTTACATGTCAATAATTGAAGCTCTCCTATACTTAACTGCTACAAGACCTGACATTATGCAAGCAGTAGAAATGGTGGGAAGACTTCAATCAGCTCCTAAGTAATCCCATTTGTTGGCTATGGAAGAATTCTCAAATACTTGAAAGGAACTCCTGAATTTGGTCATTGGTATCCCAAAAGCACAACTCTTACAATGACAACTTACATTGATGCTAATTGGATTGGAAGCGTGGACGAACAAAAAATTACCAACGGAAATGCATTATTCATGGGATATTGTCTAGTATATTGGCTCAACAAAAAGCAATCATCTATATCTCTTTCATTGTTGAAGCTAAATATATAGTTGTTGCAGATTGTTGTTCACAGATGTTGTGGATGAAGGAAGCTTTGAAGGATATCAACATAGAAACTAAACAACCAATCACCATCTATTGTGACAACACTAGTGCTATCAGTCTCTCAAAGAATCCAATAATGTACTCAATCTTCCATGAACAGGTTGATGAAAAAAACATCAAGTTGGAATACATCAATACAAAAGAGAAAATTTCAGATATCTTTACAAAACCTCTTCCACAAGATTTCAATGCCTTCACCAAAATATGGGGGTTATTTCTCTTGCATCACATTAAATAATCATCTTCACAAGAGTAGGAGTGACATATCAGGGGGAGCAACATGAAAAAGGAAGCAATTTGATAGGGGGAGTACTTGGGCACCCCATTTGCCATTGATGTGAAAGGGAGAGAGAATGGAGAAATATTTCCATCAATGATAAAGGGGGAGATTGTTGGTCAATAATTGTCATTGATTATTATATAATATATTAATTATATATATAATATATATATATATATATATATATATATTATATATATATATATATATATATTATATATATATATAATATATATATATATTGTTGAGCTCTCCTATTAAATTTCACCACGAATCCTTACTCTTCATGAAGCCATTATGTCCTACCTCCAATTCTTCACTAGTTGATGACCAGTAACATTAAAAAATGTTTTTCGCTACCTTAAAGGAAACCTATCTATATGATACCTATACCATCTTTTAGAGCATAAATTTTCCTTTCTAATGAGCTCTTACTTGGCTTGAAACTCCAAATAGCTTGGGAGATATGAATTTTTCAAGTTAAGGATATTATTCTATACAATGAGCTGACCTATATTGGCCTACTCATGTCAGCCTATTTGGAGAGATATGAACACTCTAAAATAGGCATATGTATTCATTCTTTAACCATAAGTTCGATCACAACTTGGAAGACAATGAGCTACAGGTTCACATCTCGTGAATCTTCAGGAAGGAGAATAAAAAATCAAGAAGTATATATATATATATATATATATATAGATATCATTGTCTAGCTCGAATTAGGGTTTAGCTTGATTGGTGGATTGTTTCTCGACTCCTAGGATTATTACATTGAACTTTAGACCTGTGACAGTGTCTCATTGTAGTGAACTTCATACCTGTGTGTGAAAATTCCTACACTCGAAGGAACCCCTACTGCAGCAAATATGAATCTACTTCATCTACTTGATTTTTGAATTCCATTCATCAAGTTCTTCTTTTGAATACTGAAGAAAATTACTTCTGCAATCTACACTAATTAAATATTTGATCTCATGAAACAGAAAACAGAGCAAAGAACAAGATACATAGGACACACTTATTTTTGGACATACTAGTCCCCGGAAAAACCCAATGGAGGAAAACCAATGCATCGGTTTTGAGGGTTTATTATTATGCAGGAGAAATATATGAATACAAATTTAGGATGATCATCTAGCAATCCTTTACAGATAAAGTAATGGCAGAAAATCTAAGTGAGTTTTAGCTCCCTTCACCTAGCAGAATTCCGACTGATCTAGCACAAGACTAGCTCACCTCGGCTATTTCTGCATTGGCTTTGTGTCACCTTCTCTACCCTCTGTGTCATCTCTCCTAGATGTTCTGGAAGTTTCGACAGTTCTCGACAGTTTCGACAGTTCCAGATTCTACATGACAGGCAAATTTTCTGCGTCAGCTCTCCCCACTATTCCGAAAATTCCTGATAGTTTCAGCTGTTATGACAGTTCTGGATTATGTGTGATAGGCAACTTTTCTACGTCAACTCTCCCAACTACTACGCTACCTCGCTGCAAGATCTCTTTGCCTCTTTGTCATTATTCTCCAGAAATTCCTTCTCCCAGATTCTCATTGCCCCTTTGCTGCAAAATGATCACTTAGTTCAGATTTCTCAGCTTCCTAGCCCCATAAATCGAACTCTAAATCAATTATGTGTGTGTGTGTGTGTGTGTTTCTAAATGAAATCCAAGCCTCCATTTCATACTTTTCTTGTTGAGCCTTCAATGACTAAGATTAAGTCTCTAATTAAAAACTAATATTAAAACATGACTTGATCCACCTTCTAGATCATTGTCACCCATATTTTGATTAATACCCATTAATATTTTAATTTCCCTAAGTTTAGACTTAGGAACCTCATTAGAAAGATTAATTATTTTAATAAAATACAATCTGGGTGGAATTTCACGAAATGGTTTATGGGTTCTTTAGAACTCATGTGCCTTAGTGTCTCCACCAATTTTCAAGGTTAAAGCACTTCCTATGACACCAAAAACTAACACTCACTCTTAGCTAGGAAAGTGCTCTAACAATAATGTCCACCTACATGTTGGTCTATTTTTGAAGCATCCCATTTTTGTACTATTGATGCCACCAATACCGTGCTGTTGTTGTACTGTTGTGCATGAAATTGCCACTGCCACTGCTGCATTTGTGCTACAACTCCCTCTCAAACACTGCATCTGCTATGATGCCAACACTGCTAACATTGCATCCGCACTACAACTCAGTTATTGAGAGAAGCAACTGAAAAACATCCAAAATTATCTGAACTTAACTATGTTCAGCATAATACAATGAATGTTGGAATCTGATTGCTACTAATCTTTGACCCTCTGAATCTTTTGCGCTGCTGCTGACTTCTGCATTGTCCCAACTACCTTGCTGCCAACATTTCTTTGTGTTGATCAATCTCTAGTCCCAAGCTACTGCATTTGTCCTCCAAGTAATCCACTCCATCATTTGACACTAACTCCACCTCGCTACTGCTAAATCTTGGGCTCCTGTAGCAAGGAATTAATCCAAGAGGTGGACTCCTCAAGAATCATGCCCATCTGTAGCTCTTTCGAACTACAACTCTAAACCTCCCCACCTCCCTTTTGGATATGCGACTTCCATCTCTACCAAATATCGAATGACCTCCTCTATCCTCTACATAACACTAGACCAGCCTACGCACTCCCCGTTGGATCTTGTAGATCTTCCCATCTCCACTATTGTTCACTAAATGAAGATTTAGACTCCTTGGCTAGAAGTCCTCTAAGGAGAAAATTCCCCTACTATGTGTCTTCGATATTTTTTGGTGGATTTCTGCTCTGGCAAAAACTATGCCCTTCAAGCACTATGCTGAGGATTTGTGTCACTCTCTCTACCTCTGCAAACTCACGAACTGGAAATTGTATCTCAAGGTCGTCTCACTCAGAGAGAGATTTCCTCAAATCTGCTTCTGGCAAGGACTGCGCAATCCCTTCAAGGGGATTCGAATTGCCGCCAAGTGCAACTTTTGGCCTCACTGCTCAGCACTGGATCTTCTCTTCCTATTTCAAAATCAATGCTTTGATACCATGTGAAAACTCCTACACTCGAAGGAACCCCTACTGCAACAAATCTGAATCTACTTCACCTACTTGATTTTTAAATTCCATTCATCAAGTTATTCTTCTGAATACTGAAGCAAATTACTTATGTAGCCTACACTAATTAAATATTTGATGTCATGAAACAGGTAAACAAAGCAAAGAACAAGATACATAGGACACACTTATTTTGGACACAACAATCCCTAGAAAAACCCAATGCAAGAAAATTGGTGCAACAGTTCTAAGGGTTTATTATTATGCAGGAGAAATATATGAATACAAATCTAGGGTGCTCATCTAGAAATCCTTTACAGAGAAAATACTGGTAAAAATCTGAGTGAGTTTTACCTCACTTCACCCAGCAGAATTACGGATGATTCGACACAAGAGTGGCTAACCCTGACTATTTATGTGTTGGCTCTGCGTCAGCCCTGCATCACCTTCTCTACCTTTTGTGTCATCTCTCTCGGTTGTTCTGGTGGTTCCCAGAAGTTCCCGATAGTTCTGGCAGTTTTTACGTCAACTCTCCCGAATATTGCACTGCCTCTACGTCATCTCTCCCAATTGTTCTGATAGTTCTCAGTAGTTTCAACTGCTACAATAGTTCTAGATTCTGTGTGACAAACAACTTTTCTACATCATCTATCCCAACTATTGTGTTGCCTCTCTACAACTTCTCTCCACCTCTCTATCAATATTCTCTGGAAAGTCCTTCTCCTAGTTTCTCACTGCCCCTCTACTACAGAATGATCACTTAGTTTGAATTTCTCAGCTTCCTAGCCCCAAAAATCGAACTCTAGATCAATTCTCTCTCTCTCTCTCTCTCTCTCTCTCTCTCTCTCTCCGGCCGAGATTAAGTCTCTAATCAACGACTAAGATTAAAACATAGCTTGATCTGCCTTCTAGATCATTCTCATCCATATTTTGATTAATATCCTTTAATATTTTAATTTCCCTAAGTTTAGACTTAGTAATACCATTAAAAATATTATTTTAATAAAATACAATCTAGGTGGAATTTCACCAAACCGTTTTTGGGTTCTTTAGAACTCATGTGCCTTAACCTCTCCACCAATTTTCAAGGATAGATCACTTCTGATGCTACCAAAAACTAACATTGTGAATGTGTCTCATTACAGTGAACTTCAGACCTATGATTGTGTCTCATTGCGGTGAAATTTAGACTTGTGACTATGTCTCATTGCACTGAACTTCGGACCTGTGACTGTGTCTCATTACAAGATCATTATAGTGATCTCTAGGATTGGTGGCAAGGCCTGTACCTCAGGTCTATGGCTTTATACCTCAGATTGGGCATCTCTTTCTATACGATGACTGTATAAAAATAATATTGGATTGTGCAGTGTATCAACTATTGCATTGTGAACTAGGCAGTAGTGCTTTCGGAGAGGGTGATATCAAAGTTTGTGAGTATGGAAATTGAAACTTCTTACTATGAGGTGTTCTCAGATAAGTGCAATCTATTATATCCTTTGTGAACCGGGCAAAAGTGTATCTTCGACTGTGGGTGTTGGTATATCCTCTTGGACTAGGCAATGTTGAAGTTTGAACTATAAAATGTTTTGAATTGTGGCATGCATTAGAGACCTTGATCTCTAGGATAAAACTTTGGACAATAGCAGATTCCTCCACCTCAGTAAGAAGCAAGCAGTGGCACAAGTAGTGATGGATTAAGTGAAGTAAAGCAAGTGGACAAATGAAGTTGACATTGAAGATTGAAATCAACAACATAGTAAGGTGATCCCATTGATGGCAGTCAAGTAAGTACATTTTTTCATTTTCAATGAAAAGAAGGCAAGAAAACATGATTCGTGTCCTTAGAGTTGGTGCTCCTAAATGTAAGGTTGGAGCCTTGGATAAGATAGGGTTGAAGCCCTAGAGGTCGGAATCTCATCAAGTCCAAGTTGGTTCTTGGAAAATATTCAACGGGTTTGGTGTGGACGCGCGGCGTTAGGACATCGCATTACCATCTACCGCCCTTTCCTCCCTCGATTCAATATTCGATGAAAAAAAGAAAAAGAATAAGGCTATTCACGGCATCGTCGTATGCTCGACAAGCATCGGTTGCTGGTGCAATAGGAGTACACTACGGCAGGATCAGTCACGCTGGCTGGCGGGCGAACCAAAACCTCCTCCCTCCCAAACTGTGCTATGCCCCACTTCTTGCCCCGATCCCTATAGAGCGAAAGAGCAGCCCGGTGATCCCTAGGTTGCAGCACGTTCGGTCCGTTTACTCGCTGCTGCCGCCGTTTCTTTCCAGCCCACTTGTATTCAATCTTTTTTATACATAATAAAATCATTATTACACATTTCTCTCATTAAATTGTGAATAATCTAACTAGTAAAAATGGCAATTGAAAAGAAATACTAATTCACCCCCCTCTTAGTGTTTCCAACATGATTCTATATGAAGTGGATTTTTCGGGTTTTCCCCAAGTTGTGGGGTTTTTCCCTAAAGTGGAGCCTATATCTTGTGTTCATGTAATCTTCATTGTTTTGACATTTATTTGATGATAAGAACATAAGCATAATCAAGTTGAAGAACCTAGCACCACAAGTAAATGTCAAGTAAAGGAAAATGTAAACTTAAACATGTTGGCTTAATTAGTTTTTCTAACATGGTATCAAAGCTAAGGTCAGTAATATAGGCAGCTATAAGATCTCATGAAATGGATTTCATGCTTTTTGAAGTCAAGATAAAGGGACTGTACATACTTGCTTTGAAGAAGGCACATCTGAGCTAGAAAAGATATTTTTCTACATGCTACAGTGAGTACAAACCTATGCATTTAGGACCGAAAGTCCTAAGATTGGAAATGCCGAGAAGAATATATTTGGAAACCATTTCATCTTCTCAGAAGTCCGAAAAGGAACTGTAAAAGGGCTACACAAGACCGAGGGACCTATGGATGGTTATAAAAGAATTTGAATCCTGTTTGAAGTCTGATTTATTGTAGGTAGCTGAGATTTATAGTAGAAGATTTGAGATCCCTATCTTAGAGGACCAAAGGCTCTTAATCATATAAGAAAATACAATGTTAAATTAAGCACCAACACTGTAACTTAAAATAATTTTTGGACTATATCAAGGTATTTTTAGTAACCCTAACCAAAGAGTCATATTCACTTTTCTACATACCTATATCAATCAAATTTGAGGCTAGAAGAAGCCCTACAATTCATTAAGGTATGACATATTGAAGTAATCTCAAGTTTTCACTCTTTGGAAACCTATTTTATTAGATCATTCTTGTGATTATTGGAAAGGAATTAGTTGTAGGGCTTCAATTGTGGCTTTAGGTGTCTCAAGAAATAGGTACTAGACATAATGTCCAAGACATTGATTTAAGAAAGAAGGAGTGTACCTCATATGCTTAAAAGAGAACAAGTTATAACATATATGGATTATTTGAAAACGAAATTATGCCCATTTAAGATTATTTTTATGATCCTATACCCTAAATAAATATTTCCAATTTTTCTATGCATAATGAAGAGGGCCACGACCCTTGGTGAAGACAATAGCCAAAATATATCTATATACTTCGACACATTGGTTTTTTCTATTGAAATATAATCACCCTCATGTGTGGACAAAAGAATGGAGGCAGGGACAGTGGTAAAGGTTGGTGCAATGAACTACAATAGATGTCTAGTTTGAAAAATACCCTAACCATAATTCTAGAGTAAGTTATTCAACTTGAGGATAGCATCTTGAAGGCAATGCTCATGATGATAGTGACCTTGGATTGTGAAGAAGACCTGTAGCAACACCTATAGGATAACTGTAACCAGACTTAGTGGAAGAGCAAAGAAACAGTCTCTTGAAAGAGTAATCTTGGAATTTTAAAAGCATTGGAAGACAAAATTTGGTGGAAGCAACAAGCATTGGCATCTTGAAGTATCACAAAAGGCAAAGATGACACAAGAAATCTCTCCTTCAGGTACATATAATTGTTTTATGGGTCTAATATGAAATGTATTAAAGTTTTTGTTGCATGCCTTGGGTTTGTAGACTTCATCTTTCCTAGGGATTGTAAATCCCAGATGGTGCTTAAAGTAAGAAAACCCTTGTAATATAATAAACCCTAACCCTAATCTGATTGTTCCCTCATAAGAAACCCTAACTCTTGAATTTTAGGGTTTGTAGATAATCTAGGGTATGACATAAAAACCTTAGGAATGATGTTTATATAAGAAATATCAAAGGAATTATGGGTTTGTGTCTAAGAATCCTAGGAGAATAACCTCTATGAAAACCATGAAACCCTAGGCCGTTATCATGCTCTTTTACTTGTATTTTTCTTGGTCGTACTTGTCAATGAATGTTGCAGGTACATAATGAAGAAAGAAAAATGAGAAGGATGAACTAGCAAAGTAGTCCTTGTGCTTATTAGTGAACATGATGGAACAATGGAACTATAAGGACCCTAAAGGAATTGATACTAACAAAAGAGGATCGTGAGGAAAGAATTGGTTATGAATGTGCTTGATTACATGAATATAACAATATTGATCAACATCAAGTATAGTCTCTAGAAGAAAAGAAGGGAGCTAACAATTACAACTTGTTAATCAAGTTTGATCCTTTGGCTCTGATGCATGAAGAAATATTCATGTGGAAATGGATCACACGAAAGGATGTTGATCTTGAAGAACTCAAGAAAGTTGATGATTTGATGAAAAGGTCATCATGATGAGGTAAGTCTAATATTTATGTTATGGTTATCTGGTTAACATATTGTTTTGGTACTTGGAAGGATATTGTTGGAATACGTGAAGGATGTTAAGACAAGCTCAGCATATGATATTTGATAATTATGAAGTCGAGATGCTTTCATATTGGGATTCAAGTTCGTAAATAATATAGGTGACCATGCTCGTAAACAAGCTATTATCATCTTGAAGTTTCAAGAGAATCAATATAGTCCCTTCCTTGATGACAAGAAGAAAGTAATGTGTAAGATTGATGACTTGAACCCTGCCACAAATATTAGAGGATGGCCCCATGATATTTAGAAAGGTTGAAATTTTATAATGAAATGATGATGCTAAATGAAGAGTTTATGTAACTACTACTACTATGATATCCACTAAAAGAACAAAGTAGCTGATGTTGAACACACCTCCTTAGTAGAGAGGGAGATTGGATATATTCCCTTTTTGTGTAAAGGAATGTGTAAATCCTCCTTGGTTGAGAGGGAGTGATGATGGACATTATTACCTCCTTCATGTGTCATGCACTAGGCTAGTACTAACGACCGAATGTATAATGAAGTCCATGAGGAGAGAATGGACTGAAGAACTAAGTAAGCAAATGTGATTGGTACTCCTTGAAGAGGGAAGTTCCTTGAATTTTTGACCTTGATGATGTCAAATCTATAATAATCTATATACCATAAGGTTGAGGCACTAACCAAATCATGATGATGAGTTGTTGTACCTTAGGCTAAACAAAGCCTGTATGATGGTACTTAGGGTTGGCATCTTAGCAAGTAGCCTAGATGATACCTAGATCCATGTTAGGGTTGGTACCTTGGCAGGTAGGCTATATGGTACCTAGATCCTTGTTCATGTCTTGGAAGGTAGCCTAGATGAAACGTGGATCCTTGTTGAGTTTTTGTCTTGGCATGTAGCCTAGATGACACCTGAATCCTTGTTGAGTTGGTAAAGTTGGTAGGTAGCCTAGATGATACCTAGAACCCTGTTAGGGTTGGTGTCTTGGAAGATAGCCTAGATGACAAACCGATGTCTTAGCAGGTAGCCTAGATGACACCCAAATCCCTGTTTGGATGGTGCCTTGTTAGGAGATGGTACCAAGGTGGGCTGATACCTTGGAAGATAACCTAAATGGTATCTAGATCTCTAGCATTGTACATGTTATTTATAATCTACTTATAAAAACTTTTCAAAGTGAGTATTATCCTTGTACTGCTTGAATAATTATGAATACCTCCCTAGTTAATGTTGAAGAATCTAGGGAAAAGTAGTGTTGTGATGATTCTTCATTGCTTGATAACAATTTTTGGAGTCTTTTTACTTTTCTTGTTAACCTATGCTTCTTCTTCTTATTATTAGTGTATATGTGTATACTTCATCAAACTTCTACCAAACAAAATAACAAGAACACAAAGTTTGGCTCTCTCCCAGGGACAAAACGTCTCCACTCTTGAAAGGAAAACTCTTTGTAATTTTTCTCTTATTGAAGCTTCTTATTTGCACAACTGCAAAACCCTAGACCCTTGACTAGGATATCCTCTACTAATAAGTCAAATCCTTCCTCTTTTTTCACTGTAACTTCCAGCACATGGACCTCTGTCTTTCGACACTTCTGCTCCTCCTTCCAACACTTTGTTCTTCCTTCTATAGTAAGTAGATCTTCTAGGAGAGATGTTTCTACTTAGTGATATCCTTCACCTAAGTATACTCACTCCTTCTTTAGATCATCTGAGTTCCCTTTTGATGTATGGTAGTAGGCTGAGTGTGACAGCACTGCAGCCCTAGTCTTCACACATGGGAGGGTCCTAAATGTAGGTATAGGGATCCTTCTAACTTCGCTTGAGGTCCTTCTCTCTTTGCTTGGATGGGAGGCCTTGTAAGGCTATTTAGAAGACCAAACAATGATAAACTTGAGATTGTTACATTTCTACTACTGTGACTGCAGAGGTGAATCTATTTCTTTGCATGTGTGACTGTGTTTCTCCTTAAAGACTATCCCTTTGACTTTTTACTTTTACTTCTTCTCTTTCGTTGCATTAGAGGCTCCTTAAACCTGTCTTTTCTCCACCCTTACTTGGCTATCGTTCTTCGTTTATTTCAGAGCTTGATGATGCTTTGTATGAGGAGTGGACAACCTCAATAAATAGAGGTCTATCCCTCCTCTTTAGGCCGACTTGACTTTCTTTTATGCCGACTAGACAGTGATGCTACAATTCATTTTTTTTATTCATTGTTTTGCTCCTTGGAGACTTCGTTGATGTTAGGAGAGGGTTTGTCTTTGCTTGGAGATGTTCCCATGACCTTGTACATTGACATACATGATGTAACATGCCCTCAAAGGGTCTCATCATAATTATATTTTGAATTTGACTCTCTAGAAGCACTTCAAAATGTGCTTAACCTATTTTCAATGAGCAAGAAACCCATTGATGAATAATATCAAAATAGTTTCTCTTTTCTTGAATAATTACAAATATCAAAATTACATTTATGAAGGCCTAGCCTAGTTACATTTCCTTCAACACTCCCTCTTAACTAGGGAGGTATTCATAGAATATTACAAGGTTTTTAGCGATTTTCAATCTTGAAGAATTCACATAAGAGAAACCGGATTTGCAATCCATCTGTTATAACATCATATACATTAGCATTGTCATAGTGAAAGGAATTGACTAACAACTCCATCTCTTTATGAGACCATGAACTACAATGTTGGCGATACCAATGATTTATAGACACCTTCATCATTGTATCTCAAGGTACATACCCACCTGGGTGTTCTCTAATTATGACCTTCTAGGACTATTCTTATCTTGGGTTCCCAGGCCTCAAATAATATCGATCCTCTTGCCTACTCTTGTCTTGGATGCCTTACACATCCTCAAAGAGTACCAGATGCCAAATGATTACTTAATCCTCTCATCCTTTCTTCCCAAATGAAGACAAGAATGTTGTGTCTATCTTGTGTTTACATTTCCATTCTCTGCCTTCATCTAGACTTACAGATGTTAGTCTTGGTCTAGTGCATGACCCATGAAATGGAACACACAGTTGTCACTCCTTTGTAATTGGGGGTGATCCAAAAAATCCCTCTTGATCAGGGATCTATCAGAGCTCCCTCTTAACTGGATACTCTTTCCTTCATCAACAACTTCTTCTTCGTGGGTACTTCAATTGCTTGATCTCATTTCTTTCTTGATGTCATGAAGTCTTTGTTCAAACTTCTTCTAAGTAGGGCACCCTCCATCGATCACTTTCCTTCTTTGTTTGTCATGTCATTGCTTCATGTAAAGTGACTATAAGGTTTTCTTGTCATCTTGGCTACTCCTTTGTTATCTTGTCCATGCTTCAGAATACTATTCTCATGGATGCTTCATAGTACTTGCTTAGGCTAGTAGCCCATCATGACTTCATCCTGATATTGCTTCAACATTGCTTTTTCTTTTGTTGGGTGACTTCTTCATCATGACATATCTGTAGAGTAGAAACACTTATTTGCACCTTTGTATTTCCAAGGCCTTCATAGGTGTCAATGGTCCTTTCTTTCTTTATCAATGTTTTCCTACCTTCTTTCGGGAGATATCTTCAAGGAATTTTTTCAGATAGTGACTCTTGGTGGTCATGGTGTTCTTCACATGCTTGATCTCTTTATTCATTTTGCTTCTTCTTATATAGATAGGTCAACCATCTAATGCTTCTTGTGAGAGCATTCCTTCATTGCTTGCTTTCTGAACTTATCAAAATTTCTTCTTGCTTCTTACTCAATAATCTTATGCTCCTTATGTGAGAATATTTTTTTGTTCACCATCATAGCATTGAGATACATGCCTTCAAACATGTTCTTGGTGAAAAATATTCTTTCATGCTTGATCATGTTGTAGAACTATACCCATGAATCAATAATATACAAATGATAACATGACTAAACTTTAATGCATACATACCTCATCTTGATTCTCCTTTGATCATCCATTGGTATGGCCTTTCTTGCTTCTTCTTAGCTTGTCTGCATATCATCCTTTTTTTGAATCCCATGAATGGGATTCCAAATGAGACATCTGTCTTGGTTCATGAACCTTGTTTTGAAGATTCCATCATAGGGTCTTAAGGATCCTTAGCCTTTCAAATGTTTCCTTCCTTTTGATGATGTAGGTCTTCTAATATTCTTATCATGATCAGTTTTTCTTTCATCATATATGAGGTCCTATACTAGGTATGCTTCTTCTACATGAATATATTGATATATATGTGTCATGCTCCTATATTCTAGAAGATATTTTTACTTATGCATTTTTGTTATTACTGTAAATGTTACATCTAAATGAGTATCTAGAACTCTATGTACATCATGTTGCTATATTCTAGAGGATGTTTCTAGCCATGCAATTTTAATTTATTCCTACATGCTCCTATCCTACTCAAATCTTTGAAAGAAGTCTAGAAGTAAAGAGTTTGACCTAGTCATAGTAGAGATCCGAAGGATCTTCCTTCTTTTTCTTTCCTTCTTCTTTCATCTCTTGACTTATGTGAGCTTCTTCCCCCTTCCTTTTTTTATTGTTTTCCTTCTTAAGCTTAGACAATCTCTTTTGTAGTGTCCATATTATTGGCATCCAAAACATTGGATCTTGGACATGTCTTTGTTGTTTGTTCTTCGTGGACCCAACTAGCCAAATTTACCCTTTCTTTTGGCCATGGTAGCAAATGCTTTCTCCTTTGATCCCACATCTTCTTTTTCCTTAAGTCTGGTTTCCTTTATCCTGCATAGAGACCACATTTCACTAAGAGTGGTTGCTTCCTTCTTGGCATATATGCTTTATTTGAAGTTTCCCCACTCCTCAGGCAGAGCATTGAGTACAACAGTTGTCATCTCTTTTTCAGACATGACTTCCCCAAGCTCTTGAAGTTGATCTCTCATTTAAAAGATTTTCATGAAGTAGGGATCTATTACTTCCTTTGTTATCTTCATCTTGTATGATTCATTCCTCAAATATATTACTTCTCCAGTGGTGGAAACCGAGAATAGCTCTACTATTTTATCATAAATTTCTTTCAATGTCTCAAACTTGGAGACATAGGGAATGAGAGATTCTTTGATTGATTCAATCAAAATCCTTTGAGCTCTTGTCTCATCCTTATTGTACTTAGTTAAGGCTTAAGTCTGCTCCTTAGCAGGGATAGCAATATTCCCTTTGACATGCTCTAGGAGTTCATTCTCCTTGAGTAGTAGATCAATCCTCTTCTCCCATGCAATAAATTTATTGGTACCTACCAATTTATTGGTTTCCTTGCAGAAAGACAATGATGTATATTTAGAAGGGGACATGTACTTACTTGATAGATTTTGAGATGTAATGGAATTGCTTCCTCCTTGAAGGCTTGATGGCTTGTCTTCCCTGGATCTTGATGTTCTTCAAGTTGACTTCTTCAAGTGGAGTTGCTTGATGATGAGATTTGATGATGACTTGTAGCTTGATGTAGGTCTTGCTTCAATCTGTTCTTCTTTGTAGGTGCCTTTATGTAAGGCTATTCTTCTAGCTTTGTAGAAATCCTTGGTGAATGATGGATTGTAGATCCTTGTTGTCCTTAAAGTGGTTGAGACTTCTATGCATGATGCTTCAACTTTGTAGATGCTTCTTTTGATGAGTGTTTTTGAGTTTCCCTTTCATTGTTGTGTCACCTACGCTCTGAAACCATGTTGAAGAATCTAGGGAAAAGTAGTGTTGTGATGATTCTTCGTTAATTGATAACAATTGGTGGAGTCTTTTTACTTTTCTTGTTAGCTTATGCTTCTTCTTCTTATTATTAGTGTATATGTGCATACTTCATCAAACTGCTACCAAAACAGAACAACAAGAACACAAAGTTTGGCTCTCTTCTAGGGACAAAACCTCTCCACTCTTGAGAGGAAAACCATTTGTAATTTTTCTCTTATTGAAGCTTCTTATTTGAACAACTGCCAAACCATAGACCCTTAACTAGGATATCCTCCAAACATAAGTCAAATCCTTCCTCTTTCTGCATTGTAACTTCCGGAACATGGACCTCTGTCTTCTGACACTTCTGCTCCTTCTTCCAACACTTCGTTCTCCCTTCTATAGTAAGTAGATCTTCTAGGAAAGATATTTCTACTTAATGATATCCTTCACCTAAGGATACTCACTCCTTCTCTAGATCATCTGAGTTCCCTTTTGATGCATGGTAGTAGGCTGAGTGTGACAACAATGTAGCCCTAGTTTTCACATGTGGGAGGATCCTAACTGTAGGTATATGGCTCCTTCTAACTTCACTTTAGGTCCTCTCTTCGCTTGGATGCGAGGCCTTGTAAGCCTATTTAGAAACCCAAACAATGAAAAACTTGAGACTATTATATTTTTGTTGTTGTGACCATAGAGGTGACTTTGTTTCTCACACGTGTGACTATGTTTATCCTTCAAGACTGTCCCTTTGATTTCAGCTATTACTTCTTCTCCTTCACCGCACTAGAGGCTCCTCAAATCTGTCTTTTCTCCACCCTTACTCGACTATCCTTCTTTATGTTCACATTATGACACAAGCTTGGCACTATGGCACAAGTATTGTCCTTGATGGCAACTCACTCGGCAAATCACTCAAATGATAGTTCAGGCTCACAGACTCTCAGAATAAAGGAAAAGGAGGTATACGCAGGTTCCCATTAACCAATCCGCATATACACACAGATTCACAGACCAAAAGGCACGTACGTGTATACACGCACTTTCATGCACATAAAAGCATGTATAGTTTGGAAAACTTGGTTTTTGGTCCTTGGTATTTGGGCCTATGGTTTTGGACCATGGTATGTCGTCTGAAGTGTTGAACCCAAGTATTTGGACCCATGTATTTGTTCTAAGTGGTTTTGGACCATGGTATTGAGTAAGGCCTAAGACTATAAAAGGGGAAGGAGATCATTAGGCAAGGGCATTCAAGGATTTAATATCTTATGAAGAGCAAGATCTAGAATATTGGTCATTGGGTTATGCTGCATAGCTGAATCTGAATCAAGGAGGAACCTGAGCGCTAGAAGAAGGATAAGTTCTACTGATGAGTCAAGATCTTAAGGCTTGAAGAGAATTATCTTTGTGTGATTTTGATCTTTTATATTTGGCGCATGACTTGATCTGTAAATCTGATGATCTGGGTATAACTGATTTCTGAATAGTTGAAAAGGGTAAATCATCTTTTATAGATCTACACGCAGGTTCAGCATAGCAAAGGCACGTATACATGTTGGTTCGGAAATTCAAAACAGTGTATACGCGGGTTTGCCTTAATATAACAATGTACACACACAAGTTCTACATATTGAAGTAGCGTACGTCTCATAAAATATGTTTTAGCTACTTCTAATTATTGTTGCAGTGTTATGTGTTCAGGATTAGTTTCTGGTTACTGTTACTGTATTCTGGCGACAACATTCAGAGAAGTGATTGTTTGATTCAGCTTTTGGTTGGTGCAAAGGAGATTGGTTGATGTAGATATATATGATGTTTGATTGATGTTATTGATGGATTCA
>APFE031331429.1:0-13775 GCA_000404065.3 Pinus taeda | reverse complement strand
AAGCAACTTTGGACCAAGCGAGCTAGTTTGAAAGGTTATCAACTTTTGGAAAGGAGGAAGGGGGAGTTGTTTTTTTTTGCTCATTAAAGCTGTGGAGTGTGTGCTTACTTGAAAAACTTTTTTTTGTCTACAAAACAAAACAAAAAAACACACAACCCAAAGCGTACAAACAAAAGTAATCCAAGCCTTATGACTTAAAGTTAGATTTGGCCGGAAACTAAATATTTTCCTCAATGTTTCCGATTTTCTGAGATCAAACTAAGGCACAACGAAAAAGAGCATTCACATGAGAAAAATAATTTCTTTTTGTTTTTGGTTTGCCAAAATCGTATAGTGTCGTGGGGCAAAGAGCATACACAAAAATGAAAGGTATAGATCTGATAATGAAAAAATTATAGTTGACTATAAACTGAAATAAATAGAGAGATAAATAACTATAACTACAAATAAAGGTTGTATACCTCCAGATCTTAAAAATGGCGTAGCTAGGGCTACCAGAAACCCTTTTGTGTGAAACGAAAGGGGTTCCTCACATGAACAAATGTCCCTAACACAATAGAGCAGTCCTCTCAGCTCGAAAGTGACCAAAAATAGTAGATCTAGGAAACAACAGTTAGATGTAGTTGTACCAGATTCAGATTTGGATCACCAATGGATGCGGCCCTCGAATAGCTCTGATGCCATGTAGGAATTTACAGGGTAAGTTCCTTAGATAGAACACCAAAGGACACCACTCACAAATAGATCACACATCAGTACACCAGTATTCTTAACGTGGTTAAAGCCCTCAAAGAGGGAACAAGTCCACGACCTGAGCCAATGCGACCACTTCATGCAATTTATTAATGTAAAAGAAATAAAATTTACATAAGCTTCTATCATGAATGGTCACCTAAAAAATGACTCTCCATACTCTTTGAATAGAGATCATGGACCAATTGGGTGTTAAGCCATGGATCAAGTGTCGGTAATACCAATGAGAGAATGAACTGTCAGATCACTTCATGTCTAGAACATATCATGACTGCCAAATTGTAAGTTACAAAAAGTACATACTAAAGAAACAAACTTTACCTAACTATACACTAGACCAAGTTATACTTAATTATTTCCTATGTCAGAATATCCTAACAAAATTGAGTGATGTGATAAAGTGATAGATTTAATTAAGATTCAAAGTTAATTTTCTTTAATATGTTTTAATTTGGAATTATTAAAATAGTATATATTGAAATTTAAATATATATAATATAATATATAGTAATATATATATATAATATATATATATATATATATATATATATATACTATAAAAATGTTTGATGTTGTTATAATGAAAGTCAATTAAAAAAAATTAATATATCACTTTTTACCAGTGAAGATTATTAGGTCTTTTTAACGTAATAAACTTATATTTAATTTGATAACAAGGAGAATACGCGTTTTAACATAAAAATAAATAAAATTGATTTACAACACACTACAAATGCAAGGAATTTGATTTGTAGCAATTTACATAAATAAAATAAAGAAACAAAAAATATCTAATCTGGTGGTTCAATTGGGGTGCTCCTGTTGGGGCTTTTCGATTAAATCTATCACCCTACCAACTAGAAATGTATATCTAACTTTCTAGCCCGGAAACCTCCACAAGTTCCCTAGCCCTTAGAGTCCAAGTCCAACAACAACTGCCATATTGTGTTAAAAAATAAGTCCAATGCTCTCCTACCACAACCAACATTAATCTCACCAAAATTTCTCCTTTCTTAATTTTCCCTCCAGTAGTTTCTCCCCATGCCAAAAATAAAGATCTAAGATCCCCCTTCTCCTCTCATCCTCCTTTCCTTGTTGTCTCCCCCACTCATCCACGTCAACGACCTATCATTAAGGCCATGAATATCGACATCCTTTCCCTTGTTTTCTCCCCCACTCATCCACCTCAACCACCTATCATCAAGGCCATGAATACTGACATCCTTTTTAGTTCAATAACCTTGACTTTTCACCTATATCTTATCTAGAAATAGATCTGACAAGACACCTTGTGAGACTTCAGAAAATGAAATAATAATTGAATATTAAATAATAATAAAACATTAATATTAAATCATATCATTTTTCACACTAATCTAATAAATTTACGGTAAATAATATATATCAATATAACTTAATAATTATAAGCCAAGATTTTAAGGTTAATTAATTACTAATTAAGAGTAGTCATTAATCAAGCTTAACCATTTATTTTAATCATCTAACATAATTTTAAGTTTTAGAATACTAGTGTCTTCATGTGAGGTATGTACCTAGCATACACATACCTCGTATACGTATACTAATAATACTTATTGGATTCAAACACAAAATGCCAATTACTAAGCATATAGGCTAACAAGTGGGGAAGCATAATCCCTGCTAGTTAAGTGGATGTTATGCTTTTAGAAAATTTGCAAATTGATATATGAAGTAGAAAAGTTAATTGCCTACTAAGGACATGGACTTGCATAAATTTTTGGTGGGTAGTAACCCCTATTAAGTTGGCACATTTACTCGTACATGTTAAAGCATTGAACAAAACATGAATAATGGCAGGTAGTAACTCTTGGTATGTATACTTACTTCCATCTTGTTATAGTCATTTTTTATGCAAATACATGCTTAAATTATTGTGGGTTGTAATTGATAGTGTTATTTATATGAGTATGCACTATTTTCAAGGATTTTAATTATCAAGCTTAACAATGAAAAATCATTGCACAAATTTTGAAAATAATGACAAAAATATTGCAACTACATCCAAGAATTATATCAAAAAAATAAGAGGAAGTTATCCACATGACACAAATCCTATCAAATGTTTGAAAATTATTTTTTTCAATAATATTGATTTTTTTTTCAAATTTAAACTTTATAACTTAGATTTTCTCAACACTAAACTAATAGTGGTCAACAAGAAAATTGATTGTTATAATCTTGTCTACCTTGGCAAAGACTAATAAGATAGTGTAAGATAATAAAATCAAGTATAACATTACATACCACCATATACATATATCAATATGTCACACTTTTGCTACATAACATATTTAATAAAAAAATTTATTCTAAAATAAACTTAAATATATAATCATTTATTACCATATTGGTATTATATTAATACATTTAGATGTATAATTATTTATTACATTTAATACATCACACTTTTGTTGTCATAAGTTATAATGGATTTGTTTTTATAATTGAGTAAATTTAGATCTATAATCATTGTACGATTTAATTATTTATTTGATGTAAAATAATTGATTATAAGGTGTTTCATTATGAATATTTTTTATTTAAAATTTTATAAATATAAAAAAAAAAATCACTTTAAGATTTTGTATAGTTATATTAAATAATATTTAAATAAATAGAAAATATTAAATATTGTATTAATTCAAAATTACTAATATTACTTGAGTCATGTTTTAAAAAGGTATCGAGTAAAATAAATATGATATTTTAATTTAATATTTTATCGACATTGTAAAAGGAATCTTTAAAAAACATTTTATATTAAATGTAAGAGTTTATTTTAATATGTTAAATTGATTTTAGGTTGTGACTATTGTATTAAGGGAAAATATTAATATTGTACCATTGAAAAATATTAATATTTAATTGGTAAATTTAAAAAAAATTAAGGATATAAAATAAATATGGTGATATTTATTTAAATATACATTATGAGCTTGTGAAATTTGGAAAAAGAAAACAAAATGTTTTTAATGTAGAATCCATATAAACTAAAGAAAATAAGAAAGTTGGATGAGAAGGTTTAAAGCAAGAGGTTTCTTTGTAGCAAGACCTCTAGGTTTATTGCACTAGGAAATTTGCTATTGCATGCAATAATAGGTTTCCCTCCACTTCCCCACCTTCTCTGGAGGCATGAAGAAGGATCTCAAAGATTACTCATTGGACCCCCTTGAGGAAACTTAGGTTTTGGATTTCCCTCCCCATATCCTTGTCTGGCAAACTCCTTCCTCTCTACAATCCTCATAGACCCCTATCCTTGAATCTCCTTGCTAGTCCTTTTCGATGATCCTCCCTCTGTCCTCGCACCCTAACAACCCTGTTATCACTACAATTGTTAATAGGTCCTAGGTAGATGACCCACTTTCCAACGACACTCCTCTCAAGGACCATGACCTTTCCCCTCTTCCCAACACTTCCTTGAATAAACCCTCCTCACCTTCATCTCATTCCCCTATGTATCAATCCTATTACCCTAGATACTACCATTTTCCACTCACTGACTTACTGACCCTACCACATCTAGGAATTTCCTCCTACCTATTTTCTAAGTGGTTAATTGATTCTTGATATGCACTCTAGTGTATTTACCCCTGATAGCTATAGTTGGTATTGAAGCTCTCAAATCTAGCCAAGTATGCATCAAATGCAAGGTCGAGGAACCTCATCTCACCTTGGGGAACGATATCTGACTCAATGATATCCATTAAATGAAGAACTAAATGGTGGTAGGGAGATTTTATAATAAATACATGTCATTGGAAATATTGTTCAAGTAGATAGAGGCAAATTTCCTCCCATTGCTTGGCTATACTCCCTATTGTTTGATCGTAGAAAAAGTATGGATGGGATGAATAACAAAATTAGCAGAAGATGAAGAGAAAATTCTCAGGGGTCACTGGCTCTAAGGCTCACAAGCCCTATATGCAAAGAAATGGTTGAAAAGTTTAGATGAATGCTTGAAGAAGCTATCCATTATTTCTATTTGGGTAATGTTACTACGTCTACCTATCATATCTTAGTTTCTCAATGTTTTCAACAAGATAGGAAACACATTGGGTTTCTTATACAAAGTCGATCTCTCTTTTTAACATATAGGGTACATGGGGATGTCCTAAGTGTTGGTGTGCCTTAATCTCTCCTTTGGGCCCTCAAACTTCATAACCATAAACTCTAGAGAGCTTGGATTATGAAGGAATTCCCTTCAAATGCAATTGTTTTCATACATATGGCCTTTTGAGCAGAATTGTCCAATGGGTAAATCTATTAAAAAATGGGTACTCAAAGAATAACTCTTCTTTGTCTCCCCACTGTGGGTCTCCTCCCCAACTCAAAACAAGGAACACTTAGCAGAAGCGGCTCAGGAAGAAAAATACTTTCGGACCTACATTGGGTAGTGAAAAAGTTTCTTCTCTAATGGAAATCATGTCAGCTCTCTCTAATGGTCAAATAGACACCAATGTGCATTAGTCATCTTCTGAAGGGGATCCCACATAGCAAGGTGTGTAACTCCCACCTCCCACCTCAATTTATTGCATAAATTAATTATGTTTTCTATCAAATGGTTTTCAACCCTCTTCTCCCACTCCAGTTTTGTCCCCTCCTCCCCCCACTACTCTCTTGTCTCTCCCACCCCTCTTTCTTTCTATTTCTTCTCCCCTCCACTTTATTGGTATGTCCTCTCCCTCCCTCAAGTACATGCTTTTTCTAGCCAATATATCCCTCTATAAACATCCTTCTCTATACCTTCTACCCTTCCCTCCCCTCTTTCATATAACCTTCATTCCCTCTCAAAATACTGAGCCCCTCATCCCAACACTCATTAGAGGAATTTGTCTCAGAATAGAGTTATGTTCTATGGACCTTGGAGACTAGAGATCATAAGTGTTTCAACGGTGGCAAAAAATCATATCTACCTCATGCCAAAAACTAGGCATTCTCATATATTCGAGCTAGGAAAGAGCATACCATCCTCAAGGCCCTTAAAGTGATATCCCCATAATTGGTTTCCATATGATTATTCTCTCTTTGAATTCTGGGGGTCGAACCATCCCCTAAAAAAATGGCTCTGAAACAATTGATTGATGTCCATCAACCGCATATTAGTTTTCTTCAACAAATATGTTGGATGGGGATAAGGTGGTATTAATCCTAAAACTCATGCTCCCTCATTGGGACTTCATCTCACAAGATTCTTTTGAGCGATTGGGAGGTCTTGTCTAAGGTTGGAACTCTATAGCATATGCTTTGTCTCAATTTGGTTATTTTGCTCATGATTTGTCCTTGATTTATTCTTTATAGAATTGAGCATACCTTTTCAAGGCATAAATATCAATGGTTCATACATTAATTCAAAACCTTTCTAGGACAGTTTCTTCAATATTATACAAAGTGTCCATCATAATACCTTCATTGGAGGCAACTAAAATTTTACTATGGGAGACTCTAAACCTATGGTTCCTTAGCTGCATAGAATACCCTCTCTTATTAACTCATATATCATTTGATAGGTGTGTGATTCCTCGATCTCCTACCTCCTAAACTTCTTAGCACTTAGTTAAATAGTCGATCTAGGTAGGCCAAGGTATCTAAAAGACTAGATCGATTCTTGATTGTTGAATATCTATCCAACCAAATTTTTAATGTTCACCAATGGGTCTCTATAGAAGGAGATTCAAACCATCATCCAACCCTCCTATAATTTGTCCCTCCCCTCAAATTTGTCCCTCCCTCTTCAAGTTAAATCGCCACTAGTTTTATGACTCCACTTTGCATGACTGTAAAACATATTTGGTGTCCCTTTTCCTCTAGTTGCCCATAATTTGCAACAATCCAATTTTAGAAGAAGCTAAAGGAAGTAAAATATTTTATCATACAATGGGATAAGCACAAACATGTTAGGTATTTATTTTGTATTGACAAGTGATGGCTTGTGGAGTGATCTCCTTCCTTAAGGAGTAGTTGTATGGTGTTGACTTCCCTCCAGGGTTTTGATTAATACTCCTCCCACCATCACCATATCCATACCCATTGCAATTCTCCACTTTATTGAAGACTCACTATCTCTTTCAGTTTAAAATCGTTTTGATAGAGGTTGTGATTTGAACCACCATGTCCTCTTTTTATTTTTCTTTTCATGTGTTCTTTCTCTCCATTATTTCCTTAATCCCTGGGACCCACTCTTTCCACAATGATCACCAATCACTAGTGGAATTTAGGATCCTCATTGCCAATGATCCACATCATTCCCTCGTATATTGGACTCCCACCAACCCCTTCTGCAACTGGACTGACATCACATGCAACCAATGTCATCCAAACATAGTGGCCTTATGTAACCTCAATGGCCTGGATTTGCGCGGTTCCATTTCCCCTTGCCTCATCAATTTGTCATTTCTTCACACACTCTATCTTAGAGGCAATGATCTAACTGGTCATATCCCGTCTCAATTGGGACACATCTCTTGTGTGAGGGTGCTCGATTTGGGACATAATGAATTGGAAGGAAATATCCAAACTCAACCCGACAATTGCAGAAATTTGACTCTTTTGGCACTCTCCTTCAACATTCTAACTGTAAGTATCCCTAGCGAGTTGGGTTCCCTCCCACATTTTCAAAATCTTTACTTGGGAGTCACCGAGCTGATAGGTACCATTCCCTCTTCCTTGGAAAATATTTCATCATTAATTGAGTTGGGTTTGGAATCCAATACTCACCGGTCCTATTCTGAGTCAACTCCGTAGTTCCAGAAATTTAACTCTACTGTCACTCCACATCAACTGTTTGATGGAAAATATCCTGAGGGATTTAGGTTCCCTCCCACATTTATTTGAAAGTGATCTGTTGGGAGAGAAAGACCTAATAGGTACCATTCCCTCTTCCTTGGGAAACCTTTCATCACTGATTCATTTCGATTTGAAATCAAACAGTCTCACCGGTCCTATACCACAAGAATTGGAATGACTCACCCATGTGCAATAACTTTCAATTGTCCAAAATGATTTGTGTTGCATTCCCACATCCTTGTCAAATATGTTTAAATTGCAATATCTCAATTTAGCTTTAAATCAAATTAATGGAGAGATTCCAAAGTTTATTGGAAAATTTTCTAACTTGGTATCACTCGGTTTAAGTCATAACAAGCTGAGTCGGACCGTGCCTATAAATTTGGCTAAGTTATCTTTTCTAGAAATATTGCTTTTAAATAAAAATCAACTTGATAGTGGTAATGTTGTAAACATGCCTTTTCATATAGCTCTTACTAATTTCTCTAATTTAAAGTACCTATGTTTGCACAACAATAAATTAAGTGGTATTTTTCCACTTGCCATAGGTAGACTTTCTACTAATTTATCTATATTAGGATTATCAAATAATAAAATACAAGGGAACATCCCTTAACATATAGGAAATCTTAGTAGTCTAACCTTCTTAAATTTAAGTGAATTTTTTCTAAATGGTAATGTTCCACCATTTGGAAAACTTGTAAAAATAGAAATATTGTATTTAAGTAACAATAATTTGGAAGGAAACATACTAACGATTTTGAAGGATTACACCACCTTGGTCACTTGGATGTTAGTCAAAATAATCTCTCTGGAAAGATTCCAAATTCCCTTTCACACCTTAAACAACTAAGAAGACTACATCTTCATCACAAGTTATCAGGAAGCATACCTTCCCACATGAAATTGGTAAACTTTCTAATCTACAATTCTATTTGAATTTTTCATGGAATTCATTAGAAGGTTCCTTGCCCATGGAGATTGGTAAAATTGCAGTGGCTCAAGCTATAGACGTTTATTTCAATTAATTGATTGTGGAAATTCCCCCTGCACTTGGAAGTTGCAATAAGCTACAATTATTAAACTTATCTCGCAATTCCTTTCAAGCGTCTATTCTAGATTCACTTGGAAGTTTACAAAGCCTTGCAAGCCTGGACCTCTCTTCCAACAACTTATCAATTGTAATATTAATGGTTGCACTCAAGAATTTGAAAATGCTTCAAAGATTGAATTTGTCTTTCAATAATTTCATAGGGGAAATTCCAGAAGGAGGATTTTTTGAAAATCGAACAATTGTCATGTCCTTAATTGGAAATCCTAGCATTTGTGGATCGCAAGTATTTCAATTGCCTACATATCCAACACCAAGACACCATTTTTCACTTGTGAAAAGACTGATACTGCCAGTGAGTGGAGCTGCTTCTTTTATATTATGTTGTTTACTTTTGGGATTCCTTTGGAAAGGAAATATGCCTATGCAAAAATTTGATTCCTCAAAAGCCATTTTTCAAAGGTTGGAGCACAAAAGGATCTCATATCAAGAGCTTCATATAGAAACTAATGGATTTGTCGAGGACAACTTGTTGGGGACAGGGAATTTTGGTTCAGAGGAATTTTGAGTCATGGAACACTTTTTTCTGTAAAAGTTTTCCAATTGCTAAAGAACAAGTCTGAAAAGAGTTTTAAAGCAGAATGTTAGTTTCTTGCAAAAGGTTCGACATTGAAATCTGGTGAAAATCATAACCTCATGTTGCAACATTGATTTCAAAGGATTAGTGTTCAAATTTATGCCTAATGGAGGCTTGGAGAAGCATTTGTATCCTAATACAAATGACAACAATGGTGAAGTTGCATGTGAAATGGGACTAAAAACACGATTGGACAATGCAATAGATGTGGCACATGCCATTGAATATCTCCACCATGATTCTTTTGCGCTGGTAGTATATTGTCATTTAAAACCCAATAATGTGCTTATTGATGAAGACATGTTGGGGCATGTAATCGATTTCGGTATTGCAAGATTAAATAATGAAACCTCCACCAAGTCACTTACTTCATTATTTTCTTTGAAAGGATCTATGGGCTATATTGCACCAGGTATGACATTTAG
The DNA here is from genome assembly GCA_000404065.3 of Pinus taeda. NCBI lineage: Eukaryota > Viridiplantae > Streptophyta > Pinopsida > Pinales > Pinaceae > Pinus > Pinus taeda. Next base: position 4,084 of record APFE031331429.1, on the reverse strand, counting down.
AATGTTAAATGTTTAGATGTTGTTTCTAAATGCCTCATCAGCATTTTTGTATGGGCTGGTAGGGTAAAATTTGATGAACGTTATCATGAATGCAAAGTATGGATTTAGTGAGCCAACATCTACCAAAGGAGATATTTACAACTATGGCATTTTGTTATTGGAAATTCTTACGAGGAAACAACCAACTAATGATATGTTTTATGGTGACCTAAACTTGCACAAGTGGGTAAATCTAGCTTTTCCAAGCAGAGTAAAGGAGGTAATTGACCAAAACCTTCTTAGGGAGGTAGATGGAGATTAATTTGAAGAAAATAATGTATTCAATTTCACATTTTATTTGACACATATTGCTTTTCTTTGTTCGAAAGATTCACCCAATGAACGGCCAACTATGAGAGATGTAGTGTTGGTATTGGAGAGGCTCATAAATGATTTGGGGGCAAATACAATTGCTTCTAGGAGATTAAGACAAAGCATACCTATATTTATTAGCAATACAAATGCATCAAGGAGTGATGCACATGCATCAAATGCCCATAGTTCTTCTTCATTTTAGTTTGTGAAAATTGCAATGCGAGAAGATTTCAATATTGCTATTATTCATACAGAGGCAATTAATTTTTTAACTTATAGTTGTTGAAGTAAAACTCTATTAGTATTATATCTACATGTCGTGATTGTCAAAAGAAAGAGTACATGTTTTTGCAACACAATATTATATGAATTGCAATTGGTTTATTTTATTATCCATTCATAATGTCAAAATTTTTAATTGTCTAAAAAATAATTCCGTTTTTTTTTCTATAATTGAAAGGAAATGATTATTAAAAAAAAATATGACTTATAAACACATATTTTAGCTTAATGAATTGATTTTAATAATTATGTTGGAGTTTGATTACTTTTTTAATATTTTATTTAATTGTTCAACTAAATTTTATTAGTGTTTACTATCGATTTATGATTTATATTAATATGAAAATTAAATGCTTTAATAACATTTTATTAACTAAATGAAAAATGTACATCTTAATGTGATTTATTACTATTTTCCATGATGTCAATATTCATATCTGCAAAGTTAGAGCTCCTAGCAAAAAATCTTAGGAAATTAATTGTATTATCATTGGAGCATAAGTGGATGGATTATAATTTTAAGTTTAAATATAAGTAACTTGTTTATGTTGTTAACAATAGTATAAATATTAAAAATCCATTTAAATGTGATTTTTTTTTTTTTAAATTTCATATAAATAAAATTAATGAGACATCAATAACTAGCCTTTTCTTCTAAATATATAATTTGTCAAGTTAAATTTAAATTATATATAATTTGTTTAAAATTTCAACAAAATTTTATGAGTTGGTTTTTCATTTTAAATACAATTTTTGAATTTTTTTATAAATTAAATTAATGAACCACGCATTGAACTTGATGTTGTACTATATACAATGTATTCTTAAGTATACAATTTTGATTTACAAATCATGCTAAAAGGCATGCAAATTAATATTATGAAATTATGACTTATTATAGTTTTTAGTAATTTTAATCCTTTTTTTAGTTATATTATAACTATATTATCTATAAATTTTCTATCTGCATATTTGTTGCACACATGTTTGAGAGATGTCCTTACCCTTTCAACCCTTGTTGACCATATAGATATATGGCTTCTTCTAGTAAAGGTTCTTATATCCTAATCAACACTTCAATTTGATAGTTAATCTTATTGATAAAATTAATGAGATATGGAGATTGAGGTTTTTTTTCTATGCTCCTAATAGAAAAGTAGTGAGTGATGAAATTTAAGGTTTTAGTTTTAAGTTGTTATCTATAGCTTCAAATGGATAGAGGTTTGTTTAATATTGTATAAATATGATATTATTTCAAAATGGAAAATCATATAGACTTTATTTCTCAAATTTCTAAGTAGTATGTTCATCGATATGTTCATTAAATTTATCTTAAAACACATTATTAGGCTATTCCAAATTCAATTAGAAAATTACAGTGTTATCATCTTATATCTCTCTTCCAACTCCATAATAAGGAAAATTCCAATTACTCTCAAGTACTTGGAAATGCTTCAATATTTGAAATTTTATTTGAATAATATCATGTGGGGGGGCGGGGGGATTCTGATTCTGTTTTTTTTGTTTTGTTTTTTGTTTCTAGATCACAAGCTTTCCAATTACCTATATCTCAAATAACAAGAGGTCATTTTGTATATGTGAAAGAGTATTATTTCTAATGAGTGGACTTTTGTGTCCCAGGTGAGCAGCTTAATTGGTGATCAAAGTAATGTGAAATCTGTGAAAACTAAGAGATTCAAAGTTCAAATCCACTTGATTGTTACCTGGTTTACGGATAGGAGGACATGCCATAGACCCCCATAGGTTTACTAGTAGTTACATGTCAGGTGGGTTGTTGGGTTCCTATGGGATACAAAACAACAACAACAAGAAAGAGTGGGATACTACTTTTATACCATGTTGTCCACTTTTGAGATTCATTTGGAAAGGAAATAAATGTATACAAAATGTTCATTCTTACAATGTATTGTCCAAAGGTTAGAGTAGAAAATGATCCCATATCAAGGGATTCATATAGAAACTAATGGATTTACCAAGGCCAACTTGTTTGGAATGAGGAATTTTGTAATTGATAACGGAATTTTGATTGATCACACTTGTTTCTATGAAAGTTTTTTAGTTGCAAAAAAAAAGTTGAAAAGAATTTTAGAGAAGAATGTAATGTTATAATAAAGGTTCAACAATGAAATTTGGTGAGAATAATGACTTCATGTTCCAGCTCCATTTTAAAGGATTACTATTCTAATTTATTTCCAACAGAAGCTTGGAGAAGCATTTGTATCCTAATAGAGGGGAAAAAATGGTGAAGATGAATGTGAAGTGGAATTGAAAACACAAGTAGACATTGCCATAGATATGAACCATGCCATGGAACAATTATGTCATGATTCTTTTGTTCAAGTAGTGCATTTTTATTTAATACCCAATAACGTGCTTTTGGATGAAGACATGATAGGAAATATAATGGATTTTTTTATTGTAAAATTAATTGATGCAACCCCTACTAACTCACTTTAACACTTGCTTTGAAAGGATCCATGGGATAATTGTCCAAAGTATGACATTTTAGAACAATAAATTTATTTTTTTGTTTGCATCAAAAGATGTTGTACACATTGGTTAGGCCCAAAATTTGATGAAGATTGACTTCACTACAAAGTATGGATTAAGTGAGACAACGACTACCAAAGTAGATATTTGTAGCTATGACAATTTGTTACTGGAAATGCTTACTAGAAAGCAACAAACTAGTGAAATGAATTTTGGTGACCTGAAAATGCACAAGTGAGTGAAGTGAGTATAGCAAGTGTTTTCAAACATAGTGAAAGAAATATCTCAGTTAAGTATTTTTAACAAGGTGAATAGAGATGAAATTGGAGAAAACACTGTATATAATTACTTTCTTCACTACAAGTTAGTTTTCTTTCCTAAAAAGATTCACACAATGAATGACCAACAATGAAGTATGTGGTAATGGTATTGGAGAGCCTTGGAAATTGTTTGGAGGAAAAAAAATCATCTATGACTTATAAACACATATTTTAGCTTAATGAATTCATTATATGAATTATGTTGGAGTTTGATTACATTTTTAATATTATTTTAAATTGTTCAACCAAACTTTTGTTATTGTTTATTATCTATTTATAATTAATATTAATGTTAAAATTAAATGCGTTGGTGACATTTTATTAACTAGATTAAACTTTTACATCTTGACATGATTTATTATTATCATCCATGATGTCAATATTCATATCCATAAAGTAAGAGCCCTTAGAAAAAAACATAGGAAACTAATTGTATTATATTTAGAGCATAACTAAATGAATTATTATTTTAACTATAAGTAATTTGTTTATGTGATTAACAATAGTAAATGTTGAAATCCCATTTCCATGTGATTTTTGTAATTTTCACTTAAATTAAATTGATGAGACATCAACAAAAATTATACACTTTTAAATATATAATTTGATCATATATA
>APFE031331420.1:69939-100699 GCA_000404065.3 Pinus taeda | reverse complement strand
TAATGACAACCCTATGAATGATGATAGACTCAGCTAAATGATGACATAGACCGCCATTTGGACAACTTTAGAAGGAGTGAAAGCAAACCCTAGACTTAATGCCTAGTGACCAAATTTTGCTTGAAGACTCACTGAAATGACAAAATTTGACCTTGACACTTCAAAATCACTTTGTAAGAGCATATTTGATCACTGGAGGAAGGCTGGAAAGACTGACACTAACACCACCAAACATCAGGCCTTACATATATCCATATGCCCAAAGGAGTGAAATTGAATGTATTGTTGCCAAAATGCTAGAGGTTAGTATAATTATCCAACCAAATTCAATAGACAAAGCAAGGGATGAATGGAGGAGGGACGACGCAAGGTGGGAACTCATTCAAAAGTTTCAAAAAATCCCTGTTCAAACAATATTGTTGGAACTTGACGCGAAAGGAAAAATCATATTCGAACTTGAAGAAGTCACAGAAACAAGAACCCGACAGCTATGAAATTGATCACTTCCAGAGTATCTCATCAAGTTGAAGAACTTACCCGCTAAATATTCAACATGGGACGACGAGAATTTTATATAGAAACATCCAGAACTACTCAAGTGTTGAAGACAACACTTTTTGAAGGAGAGGCGCATATTAGGTCCCTATATTACTAGTGTAACCCCTTATTGTTATTAGTGCAACCCCCTTATTATATTGTTGTGTCCATGTAGTCCCCATATTGTTATAATTGTGCCCCATATAAGCCCATTATTGTTATTTTTGTGCCCTTACATTATTATTGTTATGTCGACTTTGATTATATTATGACCCCTTAGACTCCTATATATAGAAAGGAGCTCTTGTCATTTGTATCAACCAAGAATTGTTCATTTTTGTGATGTAAAGGAGGTTGCCCCCTCGAAGAGGCTGATTTCTAAGGCATTGATCTTTCTTTTCTATCTTTTTCTCAGTTGGTTTCATAATAGTGGATCGACACACACCATGTAAATTTATCCATAGTAAAATCACTTTCATTGTGGAAAATAATTTAGTAAACTATTTTTATTAAATTATTTTCTGATTTAAATAAAAAAACCCCATGAGAATAATTAGATAAATAATTATTTATTTAATTTTCTCTACGAATGATTGTTAAATCATTATTCTTGGTCACATTTCACTAAATCCCTTAGGAATATTTAAATAAATCACTATTTATTTAAATTTCCTTATTTCCGTTATTAGAATAATTATTAAACCACTATTTAATAATTAGTTTGATTTCACACATCGCTTATTTCTTGCGAAATAATTAATAAATCATTTCATTTGTTAATTATTTCTAAATAAAGGTATTTAACCATTTTAAATACCTTTTCCCTCTCTAATAAATATAATAAATTATTCCAAGTAGTTAGATCTGGATTTGGTTAATAATAATTTATTATTCTCCAATTTCAAGGTTAAATGTATACTTCGCTATAAAAAGGGGTGTTTTTCATTAATTCTTCACCATGATGATTATCATCATCAACATTATCGTTATTTTTTCTTGAGTTCCCATTTTGAGTTCTTCACTCTTGTTTGGGTTTTTCACACATTGAGAGAGAGAATCAATTTCTGAAGCATCAAGCATATCAAAAGACTCATCCCACAATGGGGGACTTACAGACCAATATGTAGATCTCCTTCACGAAGTGTTATCAATAAAATATTTATTCGTTTAAAATAGTATTTCCAATTAGGTTATTATACTGGATACTTTATATTGTTGCTTTATGTTTTGGATTATATCTTCTTTTACTATATGTTTTTTATTTGTGTTTCATATCTAAGACGACAAAATCCATCAACTTGTTGTTAGGGTCACTTGCCACCTAGTGACTTAAGTGAAACGTTTTTGGTACACCTTCCAAGGATTTTCACACTAACAAATAGACTTTGTATACTATCTATAATGACATAGAAAATCACATCTTATTTCATCTATACTACTCTTCCCTATGTTTCCGCCTTACAGCGTTTCCATTGCAACATCATGGGTGCAATTGCTAGTCTTATCTAAATACTAATATGTATTACTCATACATTATTCATTGAAGGAGATGGGTGCTTAAGATATGGTAAGCTAGAGTGAAGAGACATGCACCATTGTTTATTAAAAATTAATTCATTTTATAAAAAATTAAAGTGAATTTAGAATTTTTTTTATTTAAAATATTTTTTAATGATTTTATAAATTGAATGTTGGATAACAAGGATATGAACTATATCATCATTACTTATGGTATTGATGTGAAAGGGTACAAGATTTGTTTTCATGTGAAGACAAAGCATATAGATATAGATTACCATTTCATTAGGGACATGGTAGAGGATTGAAAGACAATACTAGAAAAAGTTGAAACTTTATACAATGTTTTAGATGTATTGAGGAAATTGATGAGTACTAAGTAAATTCAAGTCACTTTATTATCGTATGAGCCTTATGGGTGCTAACAATTAGCTCTTATTTTGATACATTCTCATTTATACTCTGAAAAGATATAATAATAATAATAATATCCATTTTTAAGGTCACAGCCAAGCCAGACACCAAATTGGTGTATGAGACCCCCTTGTTTGTGGGACAAGGGACCCACCTCCGCGCAGCGATTTGACTGCTAAGTCTACGAAGGCATACATACTCTACCCCCCTCTGGTTTTGAACCTGTGACCTCTTAGGAGGAAACACATGCTCTTAACCATTAGACCCACTCAAGCTGTATACAACAATAAGAGGATGTTCTAATAGGTGTGCCATACACCTTGCAACCATGCAGTGGACTAGGTAATTATTGTTGAAAAATAGCAAAGGATAAATGCAAAGAAATCATAGGAAATAAATGCAGAGAAATAACATGGAATAAAATTTGATTACTGGCTTCATGACGGGGACAGATGAAAGGCCAGATGAGGGGGGATGACAGCATGCATTGCTTCACCCTTGAGATGTGAATCCTTTGTAAGAGTGGCATGTGCTATAGATGCATCCAACTTATGGAACTTTTAATATGCATGGTATTATGATTATAGGCATAATGGTATTCAAGTGGACTTTATTTGTCATATTGGGCATGGGTGTTTGTGTTAGTGGCAAAGAGGACAAAGCGTTTGTGCAGGCTACCAACCTACGAAAATGTCTTCATGTCAAGTTTTTAGGGTTACCACTCGGTGTCTGCAAGTTTAAATTTCTCCCTCATTCAATAGGAGGTTATCAATGATTGGTTGAGGACCTGTTGACATGGCTAATGTTTACTATGCCAACAACGGGAGCTAACCTGATTGTAAGCCCTAATTAAACCTGCTTTCGTTTGGATTGACTAGCTCCAACGGGTTTTAAAGGACCCCATAAACCACTTGGACATATCGAAAGTTTGCTTCCAAGAATAAGACTTCAATTAAATCAACAAAATTAAACAGCTAACCTTTATGTATTAAATCCTATCTATACTACTTCTAACTACTCTAATCTATCCTGCAAGAGCATGATACAAAGGTTTAAACATCATATATATGTTCAGCATGAGCGTGATAAAGAAGGTTAAACATCATGCATACATTCAAGTCCAAATGAATCAATCACTAAATTCATAGCTAGACAAGACTGTATTAAATCTAAATTGCAACCCAATTACTCATATAGGAATCCACATTCTTCTATGGAATTAAAACTACAACTGATGTTTGATTTAGTTTCAAATCAAATACCATTCACAAGTTAACCGTGAAACTGAATCACATTCAATTTAACAAGACTAATAGTGAAATGTAAGTCATCAATATGCATAACTATAAATCACATTTACATTCATGCTAGTAACAACACTATGATCCAAAACAATACAATGAGTCTGAAACTAAAGGATCCTTCTTCCCTCAAAAATAGTCCTCCTCATTCACAATAAAATGACAATGTTCTTCTTGAAAATAAAAAGCCCCTTCTCCTCTTCGAAGGTAATACTTATGCAGCCCATAATGACCCTCGGCCTTCCCTAACCTTTCACTTCCTCTTGTGGTTACACAGATCGGTATGTACATATGCGACAAGTTGTTGAAACTACCGACAAGTTGAGATCACCCTACTTCTTCATCCTCCCACTGTTTCAGATATGCCAATCGAGTACACAGAGATAGGATCATTAGCATGACCAATGGCATGTAGAAGGCATAACGGCTGGGTCGATTCCTTTCCTGAGGAGGAGAACAGATGTTGGCAAAAAGGGTGACTGTGTATTGCCTCCCCATAATGAAGACCGCGACAACTCTGCTTACGAAATACACAGGCAACGCGTGGGCTCCCGACCTGAAACGCTTGCAACCAGACACTTAAACAAAACGTTTCTGCATCCATGGCTCTTTGTATCCCCTTCTACATCCTTTACATCTCACTTGCAGAGATTTCTGTCATTAGCTTCATAATTGTGAGTGATATAACAGAGATATTCACATGAAACACAAACGTTGCTTCCATTAACTTTTATAACTGTGGGAACAAGTGTGAAAAGGATCTATGAATAAAACACAATCAACATACAATTTCCCACTCAAAGCATAGTCTTGGCACAATTTTCGAGGGCTTCCTCTCATCGCAATCGGGTATTGAACTCCTCTCAGGTCACAGGACCCATGCCTTCCACCACCTCGATGCACAATTGCACTATCAAGAGTCTATAGGCTTACCCTTTACACTAAAACATGATCCCATTATAATTTCAGAAAATTTGGAAAACAAAGAAATACACAGGAAAACCTGAGTCAATCGCCCAAGCTGGACCTCAAATATTTTATGCTATAGCCTATAAATATCACCGGGTCCGGAAACAACAGTGTGCCTTTGTATAAAACTTTGGACCGGGCCAATTGCAATATGTGAAATGCCCCTCCCGATAGCGATAAGCGATTAACTTCAGACCCGATATATTATATGATATGCTTAATAGGATCAGCGGGTCCGCTATATTTCTATGCATAATATGTAAAAGGCTCGGGGTTTCACCAATATGTGATATGCGATTGGGAGGCGGACCAAAAAACAAATATACATTAATTTTCATAAATCCCTTCGGGTCTACAATGTTTCCATTCCTTTTGGAAAACTCTGACTTTAATATTTCATCGAAAACACATGGATATATGGAAATACCTATGTATGGCCATTGGGGCGGATTTGAAAATTAATATGCCGAGGTTTATAATCGTCGGTGGGTCCAGGTGGTTAGGGTGCACCATATACATAGGTCCCGGAGCTCGCCAATAGTGATGAGTGATGGTCCCATATCCGAAACACAATATGCCTCAGTTAATATGGTCGTCGGGTCTAGAACGCTTAAGCATCCTTTATATATGGTTTTGGGGCTTGGCCGGTTGGCAATTTGTGATGCGATAGAGGAATTACTCGCATCGCTCTCGTTCACTCATGATAAACCAACCCTCGGCCCTTTGATCAAGGTGGAGTACGATGAGCAAAAGGGGTGATTCATGTGTGCTTTGTGAAGGATTTCCACTATAAGGCAAGGTGATGGGAATAGTAATGCGATGAGGGTTTTGAGGGGTTAAACAAATCTCGATAAATATAGGAATGAAGGGCTTAAGTGAGGGATTTGTCAAAGGTATTTACCATGTGTGAATGGAATATTGGGCTCTCCACATAGTTAAAATCACTGGGATGAAATAGATCGTTTGGAGGGATGAAAGACCAGATCAATAGGGGGACCCATTGAAAATTTGCTATCAGAGGCATGTTTCAATAGGGTGGTAGTTGTGGCCACAACAAATGGAAAACTGTTGGGCGAACCAGTTATCTCTGCTTCCAAATAACCTTCAGATTAATAGAACATCAGGATGTTAAAAGTAAACTTGAAATGCAAAATGTATAACTAGATAAGCATGGGTTCCACTTAGACATTATTGCTTCAGAGGGGATAGAGACAAATAGCTCTACTTGTTGCTATGATTTTGACAGGCATTCTCCAATGGCAGTATTATGGGGTTTATTTACCTTCCTCTACCTGTTTCCCACTTTCAAAAATCCCTTTGGGGTCGTCACTGGTCTGTCCATACCTGTTTAGGTGTGTACCTCAGCTCTTTATTGTTCATCAAGCTTGATGTAGACATGTTTTCTTGCACTTTATATGAGAATTTCAGTGCTATATTTATTGATTGAATGGGGCGCAGTCATGGATCATGCCATATTTCTAAACTTATTAAGCAAGGTTGGGCTTGCTGTGTCAATTGGTACTCTGACCCCAACAACAATCCTTACTCTAACCGGCTTCCCAAACAACCTATCCTTCCAGATTGGCACAAGGACTTGACATTTCATTTCTTTTTAGATAAGTCCTTCCAATTTCAGGCACAAGGACTAGAGCGCAATTAGATTTTCCACAAGGTATGAGACAGTGAGCTTGGCCCATGAAAGGAGGTTTCCTTGTGAGTAAAAGGTATTGGACCATTTAGTGTGGTGGATGGGACCAATGGAGAATTACTGTAAATATTACAAGCAAGTATAGGCTAGGTCTGAGCGGTATTTATTTAAATGCAACATTCCTCCATGCCATTCTAGCTGTAGTTACACATTTTTTGTTTTATAAAGATGCCCTTACATGCTCTAGATATCCAACTTATCAACAAATCTAACATAGTTCCCAGCAAATGCCAATGAGGGTTTTCGGTTTGCATTCCACTGCTGATTCTCAAGTGCTCATGGGCTGATAGAAAGTTTGTTTGATTTGCAGGGAAATGATTGATTCAGAAACATCAGAATCACTAGCAAGTTAATGAGGAAGGGAAAGGCCGAGAGTGATCAATGAGGGAAAATATGAAAGGTATAATGAGACTGGAGGACCACCATGTGGTGGCTACTAGAGGTATCTCTTGAGATGTTGGCCATTAACATGGAGTTTTTCAGTTTCTCCTTGTATGGTTTTCAATCCATAAATTGCATGACCAATTTTTCCACAACTTAGAATGAGCTCAGCCATGAGTTTTGTAATTTTGTGTGCTTACTTGTTGGCTCACTCATGAGAGATGAAAAGTGAATAAATTTTTCAATGAAAGATATCACCTTGTTTTCACTTTTGTTTATAAGTTTTTCATGCTCCCTTTTGTTAATGGTTGTGTTTCTGGGTGTTCTTTCGCAACGCAAGAACTCCAGGATTTGATTATCACCTTCGAACACCTGCCAATTCAGGATGTTATCAATTATGGATGATCTGAAAATCAATTCACCATAAACTTTATTCTTGTTTAATCTAAGATTAGGCAAAAGTTTCACAACCATAACAACCATCGGATCAACATTGTCGTTATACTTTTGAGGAATGTATGTGACACTGAAAGAATCGAAACTGGCAATTAAACTCCATACCTCATGTTGGTACCTCACCAGGTGTGGTGGACTGTAGTGTATCTTTTTCTTTACTTGGTCCACCATTATCTATGGGTCATCAAAAACTCTAAGATTTTTTACATTCCTTTTAATGGCTCTTCTTAGGCCCTTCAACAAGCCTTCATGTTCTGTTGTGTTAATGGTGTATGCGACCTCCAATTGGCCGGCCATCAGATGTTGGTTCTCTTGCGGGTTGATGATAATGTTTCTAGCGTCTGCACCTTCAAGGTAGTTAGAGCTATTAAAATAGTGTGCCCAAAATGTATAATCTAATGCTACATCAATTGAACTATTTTCTACGAAATTAATCCTATCATCTACTATAGTACAGGATAGCTCATCAGTTGGATTATGGGGGTGATTGATTCTTTCTTCCAACTATGTGTTTGTCAAAATCTCCTCAATTGTTTTGCAGGGCATTCTCCGAAATAGTTTATGTGGCATAAACATCGAAACTGTAATTCCCAAGGATAGATTTAGAGAACATTGCAGGTTCATTGGGGTTGTTTACTTCCGTTACCACATATTTCATATATCTTTCCCGATCCACTCTCAGCATATCACCTTTACCCCTCTGAGGCAACAAAACATGGGACCAACCAGTTGAGAAATATCCATTTAGATTTGATGACGAGTCCCTACTAAGCAGCATTCCATAAGCCTCGGGTATATCCACTACCATTATATTAATGACTTGAGTGTATTGAGGTTTGGTAGCCATCTGAATCAACACATCTTTCAACTCACAAATAACTCTCACATTCGTTCTGTCCAACTGCATAATTCAAGTTTCATTTTTATCAAGTATTTCCTAAAGTCTCTTAGCAACAACGTAAGGCATAATAGTGGATGAGGCGCCAGAGTCTACCAAGCAATTGTGCACATTCATGTTGAAGATTTCAAATGTGATAAGGAAGGGTGGAGTCATAGATTTTGATTTCCTCCCTATCATGGCTGCACTGACATCTTGGGGCTTTTGAGTAATTTTAGATAGAGTGGATTCCATGGCTGATGGTATTTGGGCTACGTTGGAGGTACTAACAGGTTTGGCCACTAGCTTCTTGGTTTGGCTGCTTGGGGTAGCGGGGGTTTTGCAATTCCGCTCATTCATAGCTTTCAACAACAAATCTCTTTGCTGTGTTAATTTTAACAAGTCGAAATATGTGATATTAGCCGTAGACTTCTTGAGATCATCTACAATATTGTAGTCAATGTTATAAATAGGATAGGGTAGGGTAAACATACCAATTTTTCTATTCTTAGATGGGATTTTTCCATATTAAGTCACCTTAGTTGTAGTGGGAGATGTCTTATCCTTTTCTGGATGATTTGCAACTCTGGTATTCCTGGAATCACCACTAGATCTATCTTCTCCAATAGAAACTTCAGGAGCGGATGTTTTCACGGGGTGAGCATCTTTCTTGGTTTGGTATATGGGTTTTATCATTCCTGGTAGCGGCCCTTTACTTTGCATGTGGATTTCATTTGCGTTGATTTCTGCGGTGTTATCTCCCTCGTTGTCATTCTCATTACTACGGGAATCCCACAGCACATTAATCTGGGTTTCCTCTTCCAAGGGTTCTTCTACTTGGTATTCCTCCTCGTCTCCTTGTCCTAGTTTGAGCTCTAGTATAGGTTCTTCTTCATCAAGGATCAATCCAATAAGAGCCAACTCTTCTATGTTTAAAGCCCCTTCATTAGGTGGAGCAGGAAATGCAAGTTGGCCATGAACACCTTCTATTTTCTTACGATAGAAAGGCTTGAAGGGCTTTCTGTTGTTATAGTCTCCTCCATTACCACTAGTACTCTCTCCATGATTCCTTCTCATATCAATAACTATGTTCGTAAGTTTCTTAATGATCCGATGCAACTGTTCCACAACCGTGGTGTCCTTATCTTTAGTTTCAGCCCCTTTGTTATCATTTCCATTATTCTTCTTGAATGTCTGAGGGGATTTCTTTTCTCCAGTGGTAGCGATAAGTGATTAACTCTGGACTCGATATATTATATGATATGCTTAATAGGATTGGCGGGTTCGCTATATCGCTATGCGTAATATGTAAAAGGACCGGGGCTTTTCTGATATGCGATATGTGATTAGGAGGCGGACCCAAAAAAACATATACATTAATGTTCATAAATCCCTTTAGGTCTGCGATGTTGTTGTTCCCTTTTGAAAACTCTGACTTTAACATTTCATTGCAAACACATGGATATATGGAAATACCTACATATGGCTGTTGGGGTGGATTTGAAAATTAATATGCCGGGGTTTATAATCGTCGGCGTGTTCGGGTGGTTAGGGTGCACCATATACATAGGTCTCGGACCCCGCCGATAGCGATGAGTGATGGTCCCAGATCTGAAACACAATATACCTCAGTTAATATGGTTTTCGTGTCCGGAATGCTTATGCACTATGGTTTTGGGGCTTGGCCAATTGGTGATTTGTGATGCGATAGAGGACTTACTCGCATCGCTCTAATTCACGCATGATAAACCAGCCCTTGGCACTTTGATCAAGGCAGAGTGCGATGAGAGAAAGGGGTGATTCATGTGTGCTTTGTGAAGGATTTCCACTATAAGGCAAGGCACTGGGAATAGTAATGCGATGAAGGTTTTGAGGGGTTAAACAAATCCAAATAAATACAAGAATGAAGGGCTTAAGTGAGGGAATTGTCAAAGGGCTTTACCCATTTGTGAATGGAAGATTGGGCTCTCCACAAAGTTAAAATCACTAGGATGAAATAGATCATTTGGAGGGATGAAAGACCAGATCAATAGGGCGACCCATTGAAAATTTGCTACCGGAGGCGTGTTTCAATAGGGTGGTAGTTGTGGCCAGAACAGGACCCTAGCAAGAAAATAGTTTCTCCTAATTGGCCTTTGGGATTGCAGCAATGCCGGTATCTGTTGGCATTATGATGCATGTGTTGTCCTTGATGGAGACTCACTTATTTATAGTAACTAGATGAATCTACAGGACAGATCAGAGGTGATAGAATGTTGGAACAAAATAATGTTTGATACAGGGAGATTGTGTTAGCATTATCCTTGATAAGAAACCTACCTAATTATTTGTCATTAATGAAAACCTATTAGATTAATGGACTACTTGATAAAGATATAAACATGACGTAACAGAATGCATGGCATTTATGTTTATAGATGTGACAAAATGCAGGTAGTTCAAAGGAATTAGTTCAAAAATGATATAATGATGACAACTCACATTGTAACATGTCTATTCAGAGGTAACAAAGTAATGGCATAGAAGAACAGGATGATGGGACAAAGGACTATAGATCATAATCAAGAAACTGAAGAAAAGGAATGTTTTAAGTTGCATTAAGTTGTATACGTTGTTTCAGCTAGTCCAAGTAGCATATACAAGCGGGTACATAGAATAAAAAGAGCGTATACGTATGCACACATGTTCACAAGAGGAAAAGAGCATAAGGGATGGAAAATTAAGGTTAAATAATATCAAGGGTCCATACCATGGTATTAGCCCACAATATTGAGCGAAATAACAATTACTTGATCCCGTCTAAGAATACCATATGTTCTAAGTGTTGTTTTGGTCTGAGGTAATGAAAAAGGATCTAAGTATATAAGGAAGTGAAGATCAAAGTATATAAGAATATGCAGATGAAAATCTTGTTGTTCAAAGATGATTGATCTAGGTTATCAGTGTGGTTATTTTACTATTGTTTGTCAATGATGTCTTCATTAGATCTAAAAGTAAAACTTATTGTATAAGGAGATTGAATCTAGTTGATCGACTGATTGAGTAAGAAGGGTGATCTTTGCTGCTATATGTTTAGAACTCTGTAATATGGCAATAGATCTTTAGAATTTCATTGCTTGGTACAATTTTGATTCAGAAGTTTCATGATTCAGTATCTTTAGAGGTATATGCACGTTGGGTTATAGAAAGCAACGTATACATGTAGGCTAGCTTCATTGAAGTAGCGTATACATTTTGACATATGATTTTTGAGGTTACAATTGGTTCTGGTTGTTGATATATTATTCTGAGTTCAAATCTATACGTACTAGTTACAATGATCTGTCTATTCTATTTGATTGGTTGAATTTTGATTAAGTTTCAGTTGATTGAGTTTTTAGTTATTGATTGATTCAATTGTGGTTGGTTCAGAAATTGATGATTGGGTGATTTAGTTATGTAAGAGGTCTCAGTGATTGATTGATTTAGTTGTGGTTGATTCAGAGCTTGATGATTGGGTTTCAGTGATTGGTTTATGCAGATGTATTTGATGGTTGTATTGCAGTGGTGATTGATTTTGATTTTCAATGTTAGTGATGGGTCCAGTATGAAAATTTGATGAAACATGGCCTACATATTGTGTTGTTGTGTACCAGGAGTATCCAATCTGAAAATTTATGAAACATGGTCCCTAGAGGAAGAGTGAAGGTGGGAGCCTTATGTAGGTCGATGCCTACGGATTGGTAAACATATCAGCCAGTACAAGAGCTATGGGGTTGGAGCTCCCTTCCAATAGATGCTAGAGAACGGGCAAAGGTAGTAGCCTTCTGTAGGTTGATGCCTACGTAACGGTAAACATATCATCCAGTACAAGAGCTAGGGGGTTGTAGCTCCCTTCCAGTAGAAGCTGGAGAATGTGACAAGGTTGTAGCCTGCTGTAGGTGGGTGCCTGCATATTGGTATGAGTCTGTGCCAGTACAAGATTGTAAAAAAAAAAATATATTAAAGAAGACAGAGACAACAACAGCAGATGGTTTTCTCCTGCATTGGGTTTCCACCTTAAATCTTGGTGTTCATGTGTGTTGCTTATGTGTGATGGTAAATTTATTACAACACATGGTTACTGTTTTTCTAATGGTTAATAAAGAACTAATGCATTAGCTAAAGACAAACATATGATGGATTAACTGAATTGTAAGTTCAATGGATATACACTTATAGTCTTAAGAACAACTGCGTACACACACAGGTTCCATTCAATAAAGTCGCATATAGAAATCTAAAAATGAAAGGTAAAAAGTTATTGATTTGTAAACACTAATTCACCCCCACCCCCCCCCAGTTTTTTTCCCAACAATCAGTATCAGAGCAATTCCTTTGGAAGAAGATTTATCACTTGAAGGAGATCTGTTGAGACAATGGGAAAGAAGCAAAAGAAGGCAACACCTTAACAGAAGAAGACATCTCAAAGGAACAGTGATAACAGGAGAGACAATTGGCTATTAGATGGAAGTAAGCATTCATATTCATAATCACCTCATATTGAAGATGAACAAGCTAAAGAAGTATCGAGTACTAATTTTTGGTCTTCTGGTGATACATTTCTCTGTTCATGCAATATTGAAGATAATGAAAGTGATAGTGAAACAACTGAATTTTCTCTTATGGGTGAAAGTGAAAGAAATCTAATAGAGACAAAAGATAAAGACTCATAGATAAAATTAAAGATCAACAAGATCTATTTCACAAAAGGAAGTGTACCTCCAAAGAATAAGTTACCAAGTTAAAAGCACAGTTGGAGGAAGGAAACAAGGTAAGGAAGTAGTACAAGGAAAAGGAATATCAATATCAAAGGTTGAGGTTGAAGTGAAATAATTGAGAAATGAAGTAAATGAAAATGATATGAAAATCAAGAAACTTAAAGATAGATCTAGTTACTATGAAAGTCTTGAAGTTGAGTTCATCTCTCTAAAATAAGATCTTGAAAATTCAAATAAGAAGAATGAAGAACTACCTCAAGTAGATGAAGAACAAGAAAATGAGATTCTCAAATTAAAACAACAAGTGGAAGAAGGAAGAAAAGTTGAAGAAATCATGAAGAAGCAGTATCTGGAAAAGAAAGAGCAATATCCAACTGAGGTAAATATCCTAATAGGTAAATTAGAAGAAAAGGATAAACTTTTACGATTTCAAGACAATACTAAGATTTTGGATAATATTATGTTGACGGTGTTGGAGCTGCCAACATGTTAAGGGGAACTCCCCGGTAAGAAGTCCCAATTAGACCTCAGACCGTTTGATGTAGGAGTCCCAGCAGTGGGTCGTACGGTAATGCCTTGACCGCGATGTCTCACAGAGGAAAGTAAGATAACTTTGTCATTAGCAAGGATGTGACCGTTGTAGTGAGTCAAGGAAGATGCATGAAAGGTTCTAACACAAAAGGGGTGAGATGAGTGCATCCCTTGATGATCTGTATTAGTACTCAGCTGGGTAGGGAACACACGATCAAAGATGCATCACAAGATGGAAAGAAGAACAATCGAAAATCCAAAGTGATTGTTAAACCAATAACACATTTGCAACAAGATTATTATAATTGCATATGAATCAGTCCATACACAAATACATAAGTTAAACAACATATATCATTAAGGCAACTGAAAAAGTCCAACTACAATAACAACATATGCATGGAAATGTGTTGGCTCTTATTATATAAAGAAGTGTAAGTTCCAAGCATACAAAACATCCATGTAAACCTCCTAGCCCCATCATTGAAACATTACAGCCACATTTTCCTGCTCCTCCAAAGAGATGTACTAGCTCCATGCAGTGGAGAAGCCGAGGCACATTACAATATTGTCCAAGATTTCTTCAAGGTATTCTTAATAGAAGCTTGGCTAACCAAAAGCATATGCAATGAGTTATGAGGTACTATTTATAACAAAGGGTGGGGTAACCCTTGACATTCCCCTTTGTGACCATTCAGCTACCCTTATGACTCTTCACCTACTCTATGACTATTACATCCACTATTGATACTTGACTTACACTTGGCATGACTCAACATTACAATGCACATGTACCCATGTGAACAATGGATTGAATAAGCCAAACTAGACATCATTATCACTTACACAACTATTGAAGTCCAACTGCTCGATATCCTCATGTTGATCAACAGTAACACATTGATGCCAAGA
This sequence comes from Pinus taeda, assembly GCA_000404065.3. NCBI lineage: Eukaryota > Viridiplantae > Streptophyta > Pinopsida > Pinales > Pinaceae > Pinus > Pinus taeda. Next base: position 86,356 of record APFE031331420.1, on the reverse strand, counting down.
TTGGTAGTCCTTGATAGTGTTTGTGTGTTCTGGTGTGAAATCTTTCTGAAACCTAAACCTTGCCTCCATAACATCTTGGTACACTTCTCGAGCTCCTGTATCCAATTCGCCTGAGAGCATGCACATCATTGTCTTCAATGTGGCCAGAACAACAACGTACTTGCACATGATGTCTGCACTGATAGGAAAGTCTAGGTTGGTGGTGGTGCACATCAACTTGTCGAAGTATGAGTCAAGCTCCTAGCAGACCTGCTTCTTTGTCTCTACCTAGGTGAGAGTACCAAGTGATGGGATCGCATGAGTGTGCACTATAACATCCATGCTCTTGAATACTCATGCATGGGAAGCTTGTATGCTAGTGATGAGTTGCGGTAGGTCTTCATAGTTTCAGATTTGACTTTGGATATGTGCTTATAGCTTGACTGCATTGGCCCACATCACATTTGGCAAGTGAAGTGGGGCTCCCTTGTACTTCATCGTCCATGCTTACATGTTATAAACAACAACATGTATGTTCTTCAAGATGTGTGCTCTTCTCGCGCATCGCTGCTGCCATCCATGGAGATGGACAACTGCTTGGTGCATGGTATCAAACTTGGAGTACAATGCTCACATAACTATATCAAGGGACAATACTTCATCTAGTATTGCCTTCTTTAGTTCGGCACTGGTGGACATTGTCACGAAGTCCCCTCCTTGCTTGGCCACCTGTAGTTCCTTTGCCATTCACTCATTCTCAACTATGAGGAAATGAACACTTGAGCTAGTGGCCTTAGCATGCACTCTAGTTTCATTGGCCAAAGCAGCCCAATGCTTATGCACATTAGTCATGATCACTTGCTCTTCAACTTACGCAGGGGAGGTTTGGTCCTTTGGTCTCTACTTCTTCCATTCTCTTCTTATCCCTCTGCCTCCACGTGATGCACTTATCACATTGCTACCTCTTTTCTTGAATAGCCATAGCTTCTTGTTCTACAAGTGGATTTGCTCGAAACTTGCAACTTTTCCTCTCCTCCATGTAGTCAACAATCTTCCTCTTCCCTTTGTCGCGTACATCTATGTTTGGATTTGCTACCTCTTCTATTGTTGCTACTGTTGGTGCTCTTCATGATGCTGCTTCATGTTGCTTTTCTAACCACTCTACAACAAAGACGACTTGTTCATTGGGTTTAGAGGAATTGTAGAAATACCTCCAAGAGTCTTCCTTGGCCCAATGAAATGCCCCATGGATCTAGTTGAACTAAACTCTCATGCAATGATCCTTCACAATGCAATGTAGGTCATACGAGTTGAAGCTTCAGAGGTCGAATGAGTACTTCTTCATCTGTTCTACTTTGACATCCACTTGCTTGATAATCTGAATCTCATATAACCCAATCCGCAATATAAGAGTGGGCCAAGGTGCCTTCTTCTTCTACTGCAGTCTAGCAGTCAATCCTGCTGAGATGTGATATGCTACTTCTTGCATGACAAGTACGTCCAAGGAAAATTTTGGTAGAACATGTGGAGGCTTCTCCACACTGAACATTTGGATAAAAGTATCGGACGGTGAGCCATACCAATCTGCAATGCCTAACAACACCTCCATTGCTTCCTTTGACATGCAGGGTGGATCCTGTTTGAATATCAATCTGTACACTGGGGTGACAAAATGTTCAGACAATCGTATGATTACTCCCCTGAAGCTGCATTTGGACAACAACTTGAAATATGTGTTTACAATAGTCTCCTCCAGTGACCATGATCACTCCAAGCTCGAGAACTCATGTTGGGCACATACTGCATCTAGGATGTAGGTGGACATGTAAATCACTGCATGCATAACCTCAGGTGACTGTCGAGCCTCTATGAATTGTTTCTTCAGCTGATGATCTAGTAAGTCAGGCCAGTTGCATGGTCTTCCTTCTCTAGCGAGTTGGTCCAATGTGATCACTCAAATGTGAGGAAAGGTTTTAGTGCTTTTTTGGCCACTCAGTCGACTTGCGAATAAGACCAAGTATTGATATGCCTTCCTCAATATCATTGTCTTGTAGATCTAGTTGGGTATCATCCTGAAATGGGCTAGCTCCTTTACCCAATCCTTTAGAATGTCTCTGGAGTTACCTTTGCTACTGGGAAAGCTGAATGGTGGACTAATGACAGTTGCGGGCTCTTACATATGATAAATCTCATCATAATTGCATGCCCAGAAGGTTGCAAGTTTCGTCCCACTGACACTGCTCAAGGTCATCGTCTCAAGGTCGGTGTGAGAGACGATCTAGTAAATCATGTTCGCGCATGGAAATGCGGGGTATCTACATGCAATCTAGTACAAGCGAGACTTGTGAATGTTCACGTACACCTGACAGTCTTCAAGGTCTTCCCCAAAAGTGCCTGCAAATGTTTCATTAACCTCTTGCCACTTTAGTTTGATGTCCTTGTCTAGATACAACTTCATATCTTCATAGATCGACAGACCAATGGACACCTACTAAACTATGGCACTTGCTGCAACTCCATCAGTGTCATGTGATCTTGTTCTTTTGGAAGCCATTGAGATAGATGAACACCTAAAAGATCTAGAAACAAGCAGCATGCATGGCAAGAAATATGTCATTAGAAACAAAGGAAATTCGGGGAAGGACACAACACATACCTGGGAAACTAATGAGCAAGATTGTGAAAATTTTTCTGGGAGGCTGGGCGATTGGTTGCTAGAACTGTACAAAAGGAAATTTGGGCTATCTTGGCTATTGGATCTTCAAGATGCATAATCTAGTCAGGCAGTTGGCTGTTGGGATTGCACAATGCACAATTCTAGTTGGGAAGGATTGCTAGCCCAGGGACATATTTGCGTAATTTCTTGGGCCAAGCAACCACTGTCCTCCATAAATGTGCAAAAAAGTTGTGGAGACTAGTGCTGGGAAAGAATGTGCATTTCTGGAGAGGAGGGTGAACCTTCCTTCCTCAGATTACACAATGAAGCCTTGGTGAAAGCAGAGTGCAAGCCAAGGTTGGCCTAACTTGCCGATGGGTGACTAAAAGAAAATAAAACAGTGAATGCATGGCGATACTAAGTGATAGCAGAAGTGATTGACAGTGCATGCAAAACATGAATGACAGATTCAACAAACAGATCAACATGTATGTGGGTGAGGCAGTTTTCTAGTTGAGCGAAAGTTCGTGAAAAATAGTTTCATGCATGCAACAACAATGAAATAACAACGAAAACTGAAACATATCTAGGACAAGCTAGTATAGATGTAAACGACATCAAGCATTCAAATAAATCAAGCAAAAAACACTCACACAAGCGAATACACAAAAAGCGACAGAAATGCTGAAAAAGACAAGTTGAGGCCACTTACTCGTGAATAGCTGAGTCAGATGTGTTGAAGAGTCCTAGACGTGCTGTGGGATATCAAAGGTCCAAGATCGATGTGAATGAATGATATCTGATGCGTCGAATAAATAAGTTTGGTCTCATGATGTGCATGCCACAAATCTACTAAAAAGCGACACTTGGAGGGAAACTTTTAAAACAAATTTGCATGTAACCCCCTGGCTGCTAAAAATAGCTCCCTGAATCATGGGATGTCTTTTTCATGTTGTATATTGCTATTCTGGGAAGTGAAAGTCATGTATGCTTGCAAGTCAAGTCTCCTCGGTCCCGAGTGGAACTGGTCAACCAAGCTATTCATGCATGCAGTTGCTCAACTCCTTGGGAAAAATGTGCATTCCTCGCTAGGAGCTAGGCTGACTGGCCAAGAGGATTGTGCAATTTCTAGGCAGAGTAGATCACTGCTACCCAGATTTGCGCATATCCTGGGCTGAACAACCCTGCTGGGGAAATTTGTGCAAATCCTATTGGGACTGTTGGCTGGAAGGATTGTGTAGTCATGGAACCCAACAGGCTGCTAGAGAGGATTGCACAATTTCTAGAGGGAAGGCAGGTTTCCCTTCATAAATGTGCAATTTTCAAGGGAAGCTACTCAACCTGCAGCTAGACTAAGTCTGAGTGAACAACCTGTGAGGGGAATGGATCAACTGTGATCGACAGTCTACCTTTGTGCGAGGAAAACACTGAAGCTTGAGTACTTGACGAAGCAAGACAAAGTTTTGTGAAAGGTTGGTAGGGAGGCTCCAAAATAAGTTAAGGAAAAATTTTGGAGGGTGGTTGTAGCCACTGCAACATATTATTGGTAGTCAAAGGTCTCTTACCATAAAATCTGGTCTTGGTTTTCATAAAATTGTTAAAGGTGAATCTAGCTCACAAACTTAGGCAAGGAGCTCTAATGCAAAATTTGAAATGCTCAATAAGGAGATAAGAGGTCAACCCCATCAACAACCAAGTAAAGAAAGTATTCAAAGAAAATCATTTACTCCTAAATGTGGAAGTGTTAATCAATTCTTTCCTCTGATGATTAACGTTGAATGTTTTAGATGTAATAATTTTGGACATGTCGCATCCAGATGCAGAAGTAGAATGTTTCAAGCTAATAACCATCTCACAAAAAGATCATCAACTTCCAGGTACTTTAAGGGATATTGTTTTTCTTGCAATATTTTTGGTCACAAAGCTATTGACTTCTAAAGAAGTAATATGAAACATATAAGATGTTATGCTTGTAACAAGTTTGGGAATATAGAAAAATAATGCAGGGAAAAGTCGATGGATCATCGTAGACAATATGGTAAGAAATCAAATAAGAAGATTTATATTAGAAAATCTGAAAAAGATGAATCCATTGAGAATCAAGAAAACGAAGATCAAATAAGGTGTGATATTGTTCTCTTCTCATTTGAAGATAAAGACGATAGTGGATGTGCTCATCACATGACTGGAGACAAGTTAAAAATTGATTCTTTGATAAAGAACCATAATGAAAATGATATTCTTGGAACTGATGCTTTAGCAAAAGTTCTAGGACTAAGTACTGTCAGAACAGACTCAGGAGGATCTGAAAGTATGAAATTTTAGTGTTCTAATTCTCATATGTGGATATTATGAAGACAAGTAGTGTATATACGCTAGTTTGAAATTGCACAGTCACATATATGTTGGTTTGATGAAGAAGCAGTGGGACAGACTTAGAAAAAGGGTCTGCTATGGTTCAGACAATTATCAATTGTCTTTTCTGGATTGATGTTTGATGACTATAGTATGTGGATGTTATTTAGAAGTGATTTTTACCCTCATAAGTTGTTTATGACTTGATGTATAACTAGTTGATGATGATGCCTTGATGATTCTTACTGATATTTACAATGATTAGATCTGACAATGAATAGTTGGCATAGGTTCAGGGGGAGAATATGCTATGCTTATAATAATGCATTGTTGTCATTATGATTAGAATTCCTTGGTACATAATGATGGTGATGATGCTTATGTTGCTGAAGTGTTTAAATGATGCATCATGCTATGTTGCGGTCATGAATTTCCTATGATGAAATTGCAGATAATACTTTGCTTGTGCCACTTAGGTGTGTCGATACTTTTGATCATATTTGTGGATGACTCTTTTGATGATGCATATAGTTATTTTGTTTACATGGTGATCTTCATAAATTCAAGGAGAAGAACAAAGCTTGAGTACACATCTTCATTATTTGATGATATTAGGTGTCACTCATTTTTGTTAAGTTGCTTCCATCATGCCTTCAAAGATGCATAAATTTCATAGGGTGTAGTTATGAATGAGGATTGTTGATCTTGATGGTATCAAGAAAGTATTGATGAGAAAGCTAGATACATATTATGCTGGATACATGGATGATTAATTAAGTTGTGATGTTGGTATAAAAGATCCTCTTGTTTGAAGAAAATTGGCCAAGGGAATGGTGTTATTGCAGGTTTCATGAAGACATGGATATTCAGAGACTTGGATTACTTAGTCACATAATGATGATGACTTATTACTTTATGATGATAGGTTTGATACTCACATATGTTGATTATCATGGTTGATGCTTATCATACATGGGATGTTAGAAAACTCCCTAGTGATGATACATGGTTGATATATTGTGGGTTCTTGTGGAAAGATCATGAAATTCTTGCTACAATGATGATGTTATTGTCATAGATGATGACTATGGTGGTTTCACATATATATGATATGATGTGAATGATTTTGTATTACTACTTGGAGATATGACATATGCTTATTTGATTCATGGAAGGCTATGTTAAGGTTATTTCTACTAAGGAAACAGAGCAATTTGATCTTGATAAGGTCAAGAGGATGAGTTGATAACTATATGCAACATACTTAGTCACACATTGATGATATTAAACCTACATTCACATATCTTGCGAATTGATGCTGGACATATACAGATTGTTACTCTTGATGCCGCCGATAGATGTTTATGGTGCAGAGCATATATATGGTGTATGATAGTTGCTGATAATTATCGTGTTCTTGTTTAGGTCTTTGGTATTTGTTATAAATGTCATGTATATCATTTGATGTAAAGGTCATGTAAATACCTATGATCTAATAATTGTCATATTCAGACATTTATGGACTTTTGAGATCATGTCAAATATGTAATGCCACTTGGTTGAGTGGTTGAGTCATTTCGTGTATCCCCCCTTGGCTGGATGATTGATATATGTATGAGTCATTGGAGATACAAAGTTCATACTCACAAAGTTGAGTTATAGAGTCATATTATTCTTTCAAAAATATTTCTGCAGACTTTGTATTAGCTCAGGGGGAGCACTGACGATATAGTGCATCATGTACTAAGGTGGAGATTGATTAGAGAATTCAACATGTGCCTAGGGGGAGCATGATCAGAGTTCATATTCAATAGTTCAGATATGGAAATATTCATTTAACGTTGGTCAACCCTTTGCCCTTGATGTCAAAGGGGGAGAGTAGTTTGGTGTTTGGAAAGTATCTTGATGTTTTGAAAAGCTTAGCGCTTGTCTTGATGTTATATATAGGTTGTGGTGACCAAACACCAAAGTGGTTCCCAGAAAGTCCAAAGGGGGAGATTGTTGTAATTATGATGCATGTGTTGTCCTTGATTGAAACTCACATGTATATAGTAACTAGATGAATCTATAGGATAGATCAGAGGTGACAGAATGATGGAACATAATAATGTTTAATACAGGGAGATTGTGTTAGTATTGTCCTTGATAAGAAACCTACCTAATGCGTTGTCCTTAATGATAACCTATTTTATTAATGGACTACTTGATAAAGATATAAACATGATGTGACAAAATGCATGGCAGTTGTGTTTATAGATGTAACAAAATGTAGGGCAGTTCAAAGGAATCAATTCAGAGATGATATAATGATGACAACTCACATTGTAACAGGTCAATTAAGAGGTAACAGAGTAATGGAATTGAATAACAGGATGATGGAGCAAAGGATTATAGATCATAATCAAGAAATTGAAGAAAACTAATGTTTTAAGTTTCATTAAGTTGTATATGTTGTTTCACCTTGTCCAAGTAGAGTATACAAGTAGGTACACAGAACAAAAAGATCGTATATGTATGCACACACGTTCACAAGAGGAAAAGTACGTATGGGATGGAAAATAAAGGTTAAACAATACTAGGGTCCATACCATGGTATTAGCCCACAATATTGAGTGGAATAACGGCTACTTGATCCCGTCTAAGAATACCATAGGTTCTAAATGTTGTTTTGGTGAGAGGTATTGAAAAATGCTCTAAGTATATAAGTAGGTGAAGATCAAAGTGTGAAGGAGTGCAAGTAATGAATATCTTATGAAGAGCTATATCAAAAGCAAATATGCATGTTATGGGTTTCTGATGCTTTGCTTGATCTGGACTAAGTATGCACCCGAGTGTTTGATAATGGATGAGATATAATGATGGATCGGGATCATAAGACCTGAAATGACTTATCATTATGTGATCTGATAATGGATAGGCTAGATCTAAGTGCTAACAAATGTTTTGTCATTTAAATGCTATAATATGGGTATATCTAAAGTATAGAATAACTGCAAAATTATAAGTTATTATTTGCATATGTATATGTTGGTTCTCCTTAGTGAATGCATGTATACAAGCTCCTTCGACACTTTCAAGTAGCATATGTAGAAGAAGAGCTTGTTGTTCAGAGATGACTAATATATCTTATCAATGTTGTTGTTTTACTGGTATTTGTCAATGATGTCTTCATTAGATCCGAAAGTAAAATTGATTGTATAAGGAGATTAAATCTAGTTGATTGATTGATTGAGTAAGAAGGGTGATCTTTGCTGCTATATGTTTACAACTCTGTAATATGGCAATAGATCTTTAGAATGTCATTCCTTGGTACAATTTTGATTCAGAAGTTTCATGATTTAATATCTTTAGAGGTATACATAGGTTGGGTTACATAAAGTAGCGTATACATGGAGGTTGGCTTCATTGAAGTAGTGTATACATTATGACATATGATTTTCGAGGTTATAGGTTGTTCTGGTTGTTGATGCAATGTTCTGAGTTCAAATTTATTTACTAGTTACAGTGATCCATCTGTTCTAGTTGATTGGTTGAATTTTGATTAAGTGTTGATTGATTTCATTTTCAGTGATTGATTGATTTAGTTGTACTTGATTCAGAGATTGATGATTGGGTGATTCAGTTATGTCATAGGTTTCAGTGATTGATTGATTCAATTGTGGTTCATTCAGAGATTAGTGATTGGGTTTCAGTGATTGGTTGATGTAGATGTATTTGATGGCTTTATTGTAGTGGTGATTGATTTTGAGCTTCAATGTTATTGATCGGTCCAATATGAAAATTTGATGAAACATGGCCTACATATTGTGTTGTTGTGTACCAGAAGTATCCAGTCTGAAAATTTATGAAACATGGTCCTGAGAGGAAGAGTGAAGGTGGTAGTCTTCTATAGGTCAGTGTCTATGTACTGGTAAACATATCAGCTAGTACAAGGGCTAGGGGGTTGGAGCTCACTTCCAGTAGCAGCTGGAGAACGAGCAAAGGTAGTATCCTTCTGTAGGTCGGTACCTACGTACTGGTAAACATATTATCTAGTACAAGAGCTAGGGGGTTGTAGCTCCCTTCCAGTAGAAGTTGGAGAATGTGAGAAGTTGTAGCCTTCTGCAAGTGGGTGCTTGCGTACTGGTATGAGTCTGCACCAGTACAAGATTGTAAACAACTTTTTTATATTAAAGAAGACAGAGACAACATTAGTAGGTGGTTTTCTCCCACATTGGGTTTCCACCTTAAATCTTGGTGTTCATGTGTGTTGCTTATGTGTGATAGTTTATTTATTACAACACATGGTTAATGTTTATGTAATGGTTATTAAAGAACTACTGCACTAGATGAAGACAAACATATGATGGATTAACTGAATTGCAAGTTCACTGGATATGCACTTATAGTTTCAAGAATAGTCGCATACACATGCAGGTTCCATTAAGTAAAGTCGCATATAGAAATCTAAAAATGAAAGGTAAAAAGTTATTGATTTGTAAATATTGATTCACCCTGCCCCCCCCCCCCCCCCCCTTATATTTTTCCCAACAATATCAAGATTCGATTAACCTAGTAAGTTCGTTAAAAGGGTATTTCTTCTTACAAAGTGTGTTCTTGCATTACTTTTAGGGGAGGTTTGTTGTGGTAGTCTTTGGTTTCCTCTTTTACCAGTTGTGGGTAGCTTAGACCTTCCTTTGGGCTAGGTTTTTTGTAAAATAATTAGGGACTTTATTGAGCATATTTGGTATTTGGAGTTAGTAAATTTGAAGATGGAGAAGGGTCAAGGTTTTCAAGGCCTCGGCTCCGTGTCTAGTTGTAGAGCCTAATGGGATTTTCTTAAGGGTGTCCCTCTTGTATTTTTGGTGTTTTGATCCAGATTTAAACAGGAATGCAACAAATTACAGATATAACCATAAATACAAAGATGCAGTAGAAATATTACTTCATTTCATTAACGTAAAATACTGAAATATGCTTACAAACAGAAATGGAAATAAACCAGCTAAGGCAATGGTAGCTTATCTTTGAGAAGAGATGTGGCGACTACATGCCTCTCAACTATGTTTCAATGAGGTTCAAAGGCCTATTAATTATTGAGAAACAATGGAAAACCCTAAACATATAAAAACCTAACCCTAGGAGAGGAAGCACCAAAACTGTGGGCCCCGTTTGGGTAAATTGGTACATAAATTTCCCGGGGTTATAACTTTGGCATACGATCTCCATTTGGCTACCATGATACCTCATTTTCAAGATCTCAAAGAGAAGGCCAACAACAAATAGGCAATCCAATTAGGGGTGTTTTCGATCTCTCCATTTTCCTTGAAAACACCATTTAGGGCCTTAAAATGGCTCCAGAAGTTCAAGACCCGAAAAATTGCCAAAAATAGTAAATTGTGCTACGATTAATTAAACCAAAAAACTAAAATAGACAGTGTTGGGGGTCCAAGTGGAATAGGTAGGTAGCCACCAATATCCACCTGGATCATTCCTCCCCCCTTAGGTAGCAATGGTCCCCATTGCATTGAGCTCCTCCATGAGATGAGGAAGCTTTTGCTGAGCTCAGTCCTTGGTGAGCCACTTGCCCTGGTGAAGGGGCTAGCCTTCTTTCAAAACTAGATATAGCAGGATCCTTTTCCGTCATGTGTTCTTGATCTGCGTGTCCATGATCCGATTAGTTGTGGCTTGTTCCATGCAATCTAGATTTAACTTTTTAGGTGTGATATGTTCTGCAATGTATGATGTGTCTAGCAATGGTGGGAAGTATGGTCGAAGGTGGTCCACATTGAATACTGGGTGCAGCCAAAGGAATGGGGGAATACTGAGCTCAAATGCATTGTCTCCCACTACCTTGGTAATGGTGTAAGGACCATATCAGAGTGGTCTAAGTTTTCGATAGGCACCGGTAAGGCGTTCCTTTTGCAAATGCAACTAGACTTTTTGCCCTCCTAAAACTTGTGTGGTACCCGATGTTGATCATGTCGCTTCTTGTACTTGGAATTTGATTTCTCCATAATTTTGTGGACCTACTGGCAGATATGTTGGATGTGCTCAATGAAGTTGTTTACCTTATCGGTTTTGGACTGGACATGAACCGAATCTACATGAGTAGCTACAAATGGCATGGCCACATCAATGGGACATAGTGGCTGGAATCCCAAGCTCACCTGAAAAGGGTTGTGGCCAGTCGAGCTGTGGAGAGCCCAGTTATAGTTATGCTGGACATGGGGGAGGTTCTCATCCCATGTGCGTGGATGCTTTGAGTTGTACATGGATAGAATGTGTACAATCATCATGTTGACGACCTTTGTCTAGTCATCAGTTTGGGGATGGAAAGTTGTTAACTTAGTGAGCTTGGTGTCTAACATCAACCAGAGACTAGACCAAAATGTATTAAGGAACCTGCTGTCCCATCTGAGATGATAGATTGTGGGATCCCAAAGTGTACCCACACTCGTTCAAAGAAGGGTTTAGCAGTGGCTTCCGCTATGATATTCTTCTTGCAGACTGCCAAAATGGCCATCTTCAAGAATTTGTCGACAATAACAAAAACACAGTCATTGCCATGCTTAGTAGAAGGAAGGCCCGACATATAATCCATGGAGATGGATTCCCAAGGTCGATTAGGGGTAGGCAGTGTAGTATAGAGGCCTTGCTTCTTGATGGTCGGTTTGGCAATGGTGCAGGTAGTGTAGGATCTGATGTACTTTCCTGACATCTTGTCGAAGATTCAACCAATAGAAATACTTCTGCAATACTGCCACCGTTTTCTCGACCCCAAAATGCCTAGCGGCCCAACTATAGTGTGCTTCCTAAATATTCTTGGCACATTCTCTTAAAGGAACACAAAGGTGTTCTAGGTGGCATAATAGGGCATTCTGGAGGTGAAAATTTGGAACTTACTGACCCTCCAAGAGCGTTTGCTATGTGTGGCCAAATTCTGGGTCACTTTTGTAGAGAAGTGGCAAATCAGAAGTCTCGTTCCCACAAGAGTTGAGCACGGTGGTTAATGCCATGATCGATGGTCGGTTGAGGCAATCTACAACATTATTGGTCTTGCCCTTCTTATACTTGATATTCAAATGGAATTGTTGTAGGTATGTGGACCACTTCTGATGGCGATCATTCTGCAACTTCCCTTGCATTTGTATGAATTATAGGGTTCGGTGGTCTGTGTTGATGACTGTTTCCTTCCCCAAAATGTAATGGTTCCATTGTCGGTAGGCCTACACAATGGAATACATCTCTTTGTCATAAGTGTGATACCTCTAGACTATGTCTGAAAGTGTCTCACTATGATATGCCACTGGATTCTCCTGCTGAGTAAGGACTACCCCAATAACATAGTTAGAGGAATCTATCTCGATCTTAAATCGTTGTTGCAAGTCTGGTAATGTGAGCACTGGTGCAGAGTAGAGGTGATGTTTCAACTCTATGAATGCCTTCTATTGAGATTCATACTGAAATAATTTTGCTTTTGCTCCTCCCTTAGTGACTTCAATCAAGGGCCAAGTGATATGAGAGAATCCCAACATGAACCTGTAGTAGAAATTGGCAAGACCTAGAAAGCTGCGAAGCTCTATCAAAGTGGTTGGAGCTGGCCAATCCCAGATGACTTGGATCTTGGCTGGATCCACATGCACCCCCTGTTCATCAATAATGTATCCCAGATACTGAACCTGGGTCATGCCAAAAGTGCATTTCTCCAAATTGGCACATAGCTTGTGTCGCTGCAGTGTTTGGAGAACCTGTCGGATGTGGTGGAGGTGATGTTCCCAACTCTGGTTGAAGATCAGGATGTCATCCAAGTATACTACTACAAATGAGTTGGTAAATAGCCCCAAGATGTCATCCATCAACCTCATAAAGGTTGCAGGAGCATTCGTCGACCCGAAAGGCATAACCAACCATTCAAAAAGGCCCCCCTTAGCTTTGAAGGCAGTTTTCCACACATCGGAGGGTTCAGCTGGTACCTGGTGATATCCTAACTTCAAGTCAATCTTGCTGAAATATTTCCCCCCCTTCAGTTGGTCTAGAAGGTCATCAATCCATGGGATCAGGTACCTATTCTATATAGTGATCTTGTTTAGCACCCGATAGCCAATACAGAGTCTCCAAGTCCCATCCTTCTTCTGCACCAACACGATTGAGATCCCACAGGGTGATGAACTTGACCTGATGTGACCTTTCTATAGTAGGTCCTGAATCTGCCTCTTGATTTCGTCGTTCTCTAGAATGGAGCACCGATAGATTGGTCCATTGGGTAGCGGCGCACCTGGGGTCAGATCGATGGAGTGCTTGACCTAACAATGCACCCCTGTAGGGGAGGTGAAGAGGTCTTCATACTCCTCCATGACCTTGTCCATCTATTGTTGTCGTGCAGAGTGGCCCTGTCTGGAGGTCGTGGCCACCATCTTCTTCTTTCCTTGAGGGAGTATCATCAAGAAAAAGAATTTCCCAGTTTTGGAAATGAGCTTACTGCATTGTTTTGCAATAACCAAAGAGATGGCTATAGGTAGTGCTACCTCTTGGTATCCTATACAACTTATTTCCCAAAGTAACAATATTAACACAAGGCCTTGACTCACATGCAGAATGTCACTTCCATAACTATGGTTGGCCTAATAATATATCACAAACATCAAGGGGAGCAACATTACATAATACCTCATCCGTGAAGGTCTTGATGTTGTTTGGAAGGCGACACTACTGGCTCACGTGAAGATTGCATCCTTGGTGAAGCCAATCAATGGTGTATAGTTGTGGATGTGATGTGGTCAGCAAGCCTAGCCACTTCACAACCTCTACCAAAATGAGGTTCTTTTGGCTCCCACTGTTGTCAATGAACTATAGCGGGGAACCCTTTACCCACATCTGTGAGTGGACGAGGCGCTCCTTCTCCTCTGGATCTTTGGGTTCGTCCTTCTGGATATTCATGGTGGCAATGGTGGCATTAGGCTCCACATGGATAATCTGCTTCCCTTTGTCATTTCCCTTGTCGAGTTCTGACTCAGAGCCAAAACATGCATCTGATTCCGAAGCCTTTAGCTTGGCCACCAGTGACTGCTTGGCCCGACACTCGTGTTGTGAGTGGAGCTCTTATGGAACTCACACCACTTTCTCATGTGCCTCTTTAGCTTCGCGGTGTTGTTCTTTTGTTATGGCTTTAGCAGGTTGTCCTAGGCCGCCCTGCCTTGGCTTTGTCCTTTGTTCTATGGTTTGGGGGTACCTTTCCGTTGCTTCAAATTCACAGATCCAAAGTCTCACTTCTTCTATTTAATCTTTTGCTCGATATTTATGGAATATCAGTATGTCGTGCTGAGTGAGGAGATGTTGAGGAACTCCATCTCATCCTAGATGTACCTATGTAGGCAGCTGCGGTACTTGAGAACCAAATGGTTCTCAAAATCGTTGATACCCAACTTCGTGCGAAGGGTATGAAAAACATTGGTAAACTCCAGTACATCTTGGTCCCTTCCCTATCACAAAGTTGTCCACTTTATGTGTTTATCCTCTTTGCTATCGATAGGGTAGTACTACTCCTTGATGGAATCCCAGAACGAGTTTCAAGTGGGTGCGGCTGAAAACAGTGAGTTCGTACTTTTATCCTTCTGCTCACAGTAGGTTTCCCACTAGTCCTTGATGTGGGGGGCTGCTTTGAGAAGTGCAAAAGTGATCTTTTCCTAGCTGGAAAAATCATGAACGAAAGAATATCCTTCTAGTATATTTAACTATTTATCTACATCTTATGCATCTATCTAACCCTCAAATATGGGAATGTCAAAGTTAACTTGTACCTTAAAGGGTGTGGAGCTTCCAGAGTAGCTACCGGAAGTAGACGTGTCGCCCTTGGGTAGTCGTTGAAGGATCTAGATAAAATTGTCCATCATAGCATTCCTTTGTCACTCGAGGGCTTCTTCGAGCAACATTTTGATAGGATCTCCTGCCCCCTCATCTTTCTTTTCATCGACCATGGGAGGCTGTTGGGATTTGTGAGGCTGGTCTTCAAAAGGTTCGACCGATTCAAGTCGTAACTCCTTATATCCCGACCTCGTTGGCGACATGCAAAAGAAAAACAGAGAAAGAGCAGACCACTTTGATACTATTGATCCAGATTTAAACAGGAACACAACAAACTACAGATAGAACCATAAATATAGAGATGCAGCAGAAATAATACTTTATTTCATTAATGTAAAATATTGAAATATGCTTACAAATAGAAATGGAAATAAACCAACTAGGGCGATGGTAGCTTATCTCTTAGAAGATATTTGGCAACTACATGTCTCTCAATTGTGTTACAATGAGGTTCAAAGGCCTATTTATTATTGAGAAACAATGGAAAACCCTAAACATCCAAAAACCTAACCCTAGGAGATGAAGCGCCAAAACTGTGGGCCCCAATTGGGTAAATTATTACATCAAATTCTCGAGGTCGTAACATTGGCATACGAACTCTGTTTGGCTATCATAATGCCTCGTTTCAAAGATATCAAAGAGAAGGACTAAAACAAACTTGCAAGCTAATTAGCGCATTTTCAGTCTCTCCATTTTCCCTAAAAACATTGTTTAGGGCCTCAAAAGGGCTCCAAAAGTTTAGGACCTGAAAAATTGCCAAAAATAGTAAATTGTGCTACAATGAAGGAAACCAAAAAACTGAAAGAGACAGTGTTGGGGGTCCAAGTGGAATAGGCAAGTGGCCACCAATATCCACCTGGATCATGGTTCCTCTAGGCTTTAAGTCTATTGATAGGAATTGGTGTGCAACGAAACCTAATTTTATGGTGGGATTGATCCAATGGAGCGGGAAAATGAAGTGGTAGAAGGAAACCAAGTGTGGTTTTAGACATTAAGAAGCTAATTAGGCCTGGGGTGAATTTTGGAAGGTGGTGGTCAATCGCCAAGGTGCTGCATAATTTATAGTACTGGCATCCTAGAATTTCTTGTTGACCGGTGGTGGATTAGTGGTTTGATGATATAATATTGGTAATTAAGAGTCAGGTTTGGTGGTTTAAAGTGGTATGGAAGATGTTTTGACAAAGAGATTGAGCAATACAAGAGATAGGTCTACGAGGACAGGAGATTGATCATTGAAGGAAAGTGGTGACAATAGAGGGAGAAGGGGTTCAAGATGTAGAACTAGGAAAAGGTGAGGCTCAAAATATTGAATAGCCACAAGTGAATGCCTGAACATGGGTCAAAATTGCACTCCTTTATCGAATTGAAACCCTCAAAATTCATATAAGCATTATGAATTTTGATTCATATTAAAAGGATAATATTTGGAGAATGATGTTGTTATCCTAATGATATTTTTTACAAGAAAAATTAGTGTAGTATAATATGTCAATTGTCCCTTAAATGAAATGATTATCCTTTCAAAATTTCGCAAATCTTAATAGGTATGTATATAGATCTATATGTATATGTATATCTATATAT
>APFE031331420.1:0-22760 GCA_000404065.3 Pinus taeda | reverse complement strand
ATACATACAATTTTAAATATTTATATATCATTATTGATATTTACATAAAATTTAAAATTTAAAGTTTCAAGTTTAGTTCTTAACATAAGGTTACATAGTAACTCGATTGAGCTCTTTAAAATGGCTCGATCTAGAACTTAAAATGCTTGATCTAGTCATTTTTCCCCGATACTGCATGCTTTGAACCTCACCTAGTTGTGTTGTTCTCAAGTTGAGGCTCTTATAAAATAGCTGAGTCTAGGCATGATAACCACAATGAATTGATAAATTTCATAAATGCTTACAACATAATCAATGGAATATATAAAATTGACATGCATCGCATCATATGCATAGCATCATCATGGCTAAAGAAAACTGGATGAATGGTTGGAGTAGCTAAAGGGACGGCTAGCTCACTTTGAGTTTCATGTGCATGGTGGTGTTGAACATCCTGCACATCCATCCTCTTATCTCGTGATGATTCCGCGCTAGGTTCATTTCTTGGGAGTCTTTTGGACAATTTGGTCTCGTAGGTTCTCAATGTTGAAATTGTTTTGCCAATGTTGAAATCGTTTTGCCATTTTGTAATCAATTATTGGGTTGTTTTTTTGCCAACATATTATGCAACAAATTTTGGACAAATATTTTGTAATCTTTTGAATAATTAATAGAAACTTTTAATTAACAAAAGAAATGTTTGAGTGGTATCAAAAGAGTAAATGGAGATCACTGCAAGCAACGATGATGCGGGAGCAACAAGCACTAAAGCAAGCGAACGCAAGCCATGGAAGCAAAACAGAGTTAAAGCCGATTTAAAGCAGAAAAATAGATTTAAAGAGGATAAAACAGATTTAAAGCGTGCATGCATTATGAAGCTTTTGTGGAGAAAATCAGGAGATGATAGGATTGATCCTTCCTAAAATTCTTATATAAATGTAAGACAACAGGGGTGTGATCCTTCCTAAAATTCTTAAGACAATAAGGGTGTAGAGAGATATCCATTTTGTGAGGAAATTGTGATTGAACAAGATGTAGTCGAGCATGAGCTCGTTTATAAGGCTGAAATGCCTTAATTTTGTAACTATTCCGTAATTATATAAAACCTTGTTAAAGTGTTGTGTATATTTCTGTGTATTTTATAAATAAGTTAAATCCCGTGTTGAGATGGAGCTCGTGCCAAGAATTGCGTGAATGAAGGCTCTGTCTTTCCCTCTATATATTCCTCGTCGATGAATGCTTTGAGTAAATTCAGTTCTATCTAATCTGTGCGGGAATTTGGAATTCTGTTAGTACAGTTTCAGGGTTTTTTCAGCTGCTGTTCTGCAAGCATTTTCTAAGGCCTCGTCTGACGAACAACGTATATTCAGTGATTTAAACTCTTTTTTTTGGCCATGTCTCAGGTGTATGTTGGCGATTTGGATCCTCGGACCACTGAACGTGAGCTGGAGGATGAATTTCGTGTTTTTTTTGGGGTCCTCCACAGTGTCTGTGTTGCAAGAAAGCCCCCAGGCTATGCCTTCATTGAGTTTGATGATCGTCGGGATGTTATAGATACTATTCGTGCATTGAATGGTAAGAATGGGTGACGGTTGTGATGTCCATTCTTTGCGATCTCCGATCGCGGATGATACATATTGCATAGAAATTGTTAAAGATTGCCGATGGATGGAGATGTGCATGCGAACGCCGATGATTATGTATAGATGGCACGATTTTAATGAAGATCCATGTCAATAAATTAAAAGGTTTTAAGTTTAAAATGTTTCCGATAAGGTTTAGTGGGCCATAACCCACATGTTTAGGTTAGAGTTTTTAATGGAATTGGGATTTTGGGCTTAACTCAAGATCTCATCCCATCAAAGGAATACTAAGCAACAACAACTAGCCAATTTCTTACCAGTAATTTCTAGGATGTAAAATTAGAAAACCATAAATAATTTATGGTTTTATTATGCATATTTATTCAGAACTAGTCTTGAAGGAAAAAGAAGATAAATTTTAAATTACTCTTACAAGATCAAAATTTCTCCATAATCTTTATATTAGTATTGAACATTCTAATTGAGAAAATATAAATTCTATGTTGTAACTATTTAGTTGCTAAATAATATATTGAGTTTCTTTTAAAATATTTTCTCAAACTTTTTCACAAAATTGTTAATAATTTGTTTTTTATTTTATTTGTTTACTGCTATTCTATTTATAATTTTTACACTTTTTCTATAAATTATTATAAAAAATATATATACATTTTTTTCATAAATTATTATAAGAAATATATTTTACACGTTAGGAATATTAAAAATTTAAAATTTAAAAAAATTAAACAAGAAAGAGGGAAAAAAGAAAAAAGGAGGAGGAGAATAAAAAAGAGGATGATTTTGAAGCCAATCTCAAACTCAATTTCAATGGAAATACTCAAAGGTATCCTCGTCGCAAAGTGATCCCAGGGGACTTCACTCTGTTCGAGACAACATCCTATTGGTGAAGAAACCCCAATAAAAACAGTTCACCTGCTTACTCATATAGCCATTAGAAAAAAGGAAAATTTTGCTTATTTCACACTGTGACTTCAATCAAAAACATGAAATGTCAAATGGCGAGTGTGAAGCGTTGTGATATTAACTGTTATTAAAATGGCGAGTATGGTTGTGATATTAACTGTTATTCATGCGTTGTGATTATGAAGCTATTCCTACTGTGCAAAAATGGATATCATAACTACGAAATTATTTGTTTTCTTAACGTGCAGTCGTAAATGGTTCAAGCGTCGGAGAAGATGCCAAGAAATTATTTGTTTTCTTAACGTGCGGTCGTTTTGTTATAAGATTTTTTGGAAGGAAATTATGGTGAAGTTTCGAAAAGTTAAATCGTAATCGCAGAGTCGTGCAACCGGTCAGGCGTGACAACAGTGTGAAGGAGATTAGGCGGAAAAAGGTAATTGCAGGTTACTATGTGTTTAAACATGTGACAACGACCTGAAAGCAAACATGTTTAAACATTGCAGTGAACAGAAGGAGCCACAACAGTATTTATACGACATACCAACATCGTCAAGAAAGTCAACATTGAAAGTGCAACTGATTAGAGTTATAGTGCAGACTAAACATGGCGACTGCAACTGATGAAAGGTGTACTACTTTACTGTCAAATAGTGATGGGGATAAACATCATAATTCACATGTACTCATGTGTCAGACAGACTTGCTATTTCTTTTGAGATAAAAAGAAAAACAATAAATAAATACATTTTTCTTAATTTTGAAAGTTATAAAAATTGTATTAGTTTATTGTAATAATGTATTTCAAAGTTTTTATATTCTTTGAAAGATGTGCTCTAAAATTGTAGCATTGTAGTATTGAAATACACCTGTACAGTATTTAGATTGAAGAAAAATAAAATAAGTTATAATTTAATATTTCAAATCAATCTTAAAAATAAAATTTCATAAAGAATGAATCTAAAGATTTTAGGATTGATCTAAAATATCTATTTTTTTATTAATTTCACTACATTAAATGACTACACAATAGAAAGCATTGTCATTTATGCCAAAGAACATTCAGTTTATAACTCAACTTTGCTGATGTGAACAAGCATAAAAAAAATGATTTATTTTTTATGGCATTGTAATTCTACACACTTCTATACTTAAAACCATAAAAATAGGATTCTCTTTACTTTTATTAATGTGAAAAAGAAAAATTGCAACATGTGGTGAAGTAGTTATGTGTTTATTTATTTTTGGCATTTACTATCATTTATTTCAAATTTATATGACAAGTGGGGATTTTTTTTTTTTTTTTTTTTTTTTTTTAACAACAAATTCTATCATTTATAAATAGATGAAAACTAACTCTAACTTTAATGATTTCATTTTCATGTTTAATAGTACCTTATTTCTATTGTTCAATGTAAAATTATACTTTCTATCATAGTGATTTATTCGTAATGTCTATAAATTGTTGTAAATAAATCAAAGTATTTTAGTTATATTTCTATTGTTTTTTACTTAATTGCAATGTCAAACTATTGATATGAAATGCATAAATAATCTAATTTAGTATATAATCAATATTCTTTGTAAGATGTTAATATTTTTTTTTAAAGAGAAAAGCAAATGATATTTTTTTGGTTGTAATACATTGTTGAAAGCATATTAAAGTTTTCCAAAATCATCAAAATTATGATTATATACTTTCCATTTTTTAATTAAACAAAACTATTATACACAAAGTGACAAAAAAATTATTTTAATAAATAATAAGTTAAACACACTATTTCAAACAACTAAATATTTTAATTAATAATTAAAAAAAATATCATTAAATTTAATTTTAAACTATTCAAAATTAATTTACCTCATCCTATATTATATCGTTCTAAATACATAAATGGTAATAAGTTCATGACTTGAATAAAGAATGTAATGGTAATAGTTTCATGAGCTACCTAAAGAATGAAGAGGTACCTAAAGAATGAAGAGGTAATAGGTAAAGAAAATTAGTAAGTCAAAGTGTTATTTTGGTTGGTTAATTGTAAATTTAAATGAGAAATAGTTTATTATTTTATTATTTTTGTATTTTTTAATCAAATATTATTATTACATTTTTTATAGTTATTCCGGTATCATTTTTAGGCGTTGAAGAGAATGTTCATAAAGCTCCGAGACTCTTGAGAGCTTGGGAGTTGATCGGGGAGCTTCAATAGGTACTTGGGAGCCTTTTTGGAGCTTCACTACAACTGATTTTTGACATTTTGGGAGCTTCACTGGAATAAATAAGTGCAAACTTAGGTGTATTTGACGTTTCTAGCTTGGGTGTTGCTTAAAAACTAATGGAACTATGTGAAGGGAAGGGTATATCGTTGGGTTTAGATATGGGTTTATGGAAAGCCATTCTATCCAAATGAAGATGAGGTGTTTGGCCAATCATGATCTTTGTCATTGGAAAGCTATTTATTCTCCTCATATACGCTGATGGCAGATAGATATAAAAGAATTTAGGAAGATTGTTAGCCATGGGCATCCCCCATGAATGAACAAAAGATAGAATAATAAAGAAAAAGAAAAGAAAAATTGAACTTATGAAATATAAATATTATTAAAATATTTTTTTGATTTAGTTTTCATATTATTTAAGTAAAAATATATAATTACTTGGAATTTAATAAATTTTATTATACAAACTCTTAAAATAATGTGGATTTAAACTCTAATTGTTAATTTTTTATTACTATAATATATATTATGTTTTATCATCTAATATAAATAAAATCAAAATATATATATTGTGAGATTACATCAGGTGAAAGAATTGAACCAGTGAATTAAATATAGGGTTGCATGAAATCACTTATATTGACTAATAACAAAGTTTTTAGTTTGGGAGTTGGGAAAAATTTGATTGGAAATTGCTGATAAATAATATTTGGGTTTTTTGTTTTACATATTTCGCAAGATAGAATTGATAACAAATTTAAATGAAAATATTATTATTGTTTTTTTTAAATATATTTAATTTTAATATATATATAATTTTCGTTCCCATTTAATTTCATGTAATTAGACAATACTTCTAATATATAGAATAACATTCCTCCTATCGAAAATACCAACATACAGAAACTTGTGCAACATAAACATTCTAATAAATGGAATAATCATTCCCTCCTATCGAAAATACCAACATACCAGAAACTTGTGCAACATAACATTTTTTTAATTGATATTTATTTTATATTAAATTATAAATGTTATCAATATTATGTTATTATTATTTAACTAGTATATTATGGTAAATGCTTTTCTTTTTTAATTTAATGAAAGGTTTCTTTGTGTTTTATGAGAGAAATTTGACGTTTTAAGGTAATTTATAATCAATAAATCTTGTATACTTGAGATTATATTGAGTTATCCTATGAATTAGAAAAGTTCTGCAAGATAAATGATTAAAATAAACTTAGCTTCTGTCATCAGATTTTTTGGAGAAATAAATTATGTCACATCGTTTTTGTGATAAGATTTTCTGGAAAGAAATCATGGTGGAGTTTTGAAAAGTTAAATCGTAATCGTAGAGTGGTGGGAGATGTCAGATGTGACAATCTTCAAAAACGAGATAAGAAAGACAAATAGGCAACATTACCGAGAAAATAAATTGTTGCTTGTAAGAGATTTTGGAGATTTTGTCATGGGCATATGGGAAGACACCTTGGACAATCAAGCATAGAGATTAAATCAGTAGTTTAATGATTAGATGTTTTTACTCTTTTTAAGATATCTTTTTGAGGATTAATTAATCACCTAATAATTTTTTTTATTTTATATTTTGGTAAGATAATTATGTATTTAAATTTTTTTTAAGGTTATTAGGCTTTTTTATTCCTTCATTTTTAAAAGCAGTTTACATCCATGAAAGATCAACTTATTTATTTATTTAGCCACACAAACCCATTATAAGTCTTCCAAAATATCAATAACTTGAGTTTGTCAAACAACACCTTATAGGCCTTAAAAAATAGTGTTCATCTACATAGTTGTAATATATGATACTATCTGACACATACATCAAAATTTTCAATAAAACACAATCATAACAGAACTAAAAACTAATCATCATTAAAGGACTAAGGCGCAGGATCCTTGGATCCGGGTAACTCGGGCATGCATGGAATGTGCTTTTGGATCACTAGATTTGGAATTGAGTAAGATGCAATTCCTTCTGGATTTCCTCAAGGCCTTGGTTGGTTTTGCCAGAGTCAACCAACAATGACATGATGGCTTTAGCCACTAGACTCTTCATAAGCTAATAGAGGTGCATTGTTTATTTGTACTATGTGGTGCACCCACGAGTATGACCATGATCTCGAGCAAGAACTTGCCAATCTTCAAGTGTATTTCAACTTCTTCTCATTGATTGAGATCAACTTCCCATGAAGATATCAATTGTTTCACCTCAACTTGAGTTCCAATATTATAAGCCCGAACCGCTTCTTGTATAATATGAACATCCTACCTTCGCCCACTTCGCTTGAGTGGTCAAAATGATGAGGAACCCCTATTACTACGATTAGTAGTCTTCTGATCTCTACCTCGTCCTCTACCTCGTCCTCCATGACCAGTCTATCTAGTACCATGGGAAGGGCGAGCCATCTTGTTTACCTTCAACTTACATAAACCATACCAATATATAGGGTAGGCTGAGAACCAATACTAGTCTTTGAACACACACCCATAGTGTAAACGCAGTTTATAAAGACCTAATGTAGAAACATTAAAGAGGTGAAGGAAACCAATTGAGTTAGGCAAAAGTGTGACATAAATGCAAAAATCGAACAAGGTGCCTTCCACCACCATTCTATTCCTCTGTCCATCACCATGTGCTCAAGAATGCTGAAATACAAAGAGATACAAAGCAGTTGTTGGCAATTCCGATAGTATATATCATAGATCGACTCCCCAACCTAAAAACCTTTACGGACCACCTCATATACATAGTAAATCAAATATAGAATGCATACTTTCATTGCCAAGCTCAAGATGAAAAAAACATGGGAACCTTCACTATGCAATAAATTAACCCAGAATGGAAAATACATGCCCATTCTAGACAATAAAAAACCAAAGAAAATTGACACCATCATAGAAACATCACACACAATAGAGAATAACACTACAAAAACTTTTCGTCTTTCCTGACAACCATTTCCATTACCTCCAAAATTCCAATTACAGATCTTGTCATTGTTATTGTAGTGGAGAGTATTTTGAACATGCCACGGTCCCAGAGGAAAGGGAAAAGAGAAGAAACCATACCTGGTTGTGAATGCAAAAGGGCTTAGACCTAGTATGAATGCAGCTTCACCAACCTGGTTGAACTAGCATGAATGAGAGAGCCTAACATCTGCCACTTTTCCTTAGAACCAACACCAGGATGTGACAAATGTAGGCAGGAGGAGAGCTACCTATTCCACTTGTAATTTATGAGCTCTACAAGTCATCATTTCAACATTTAACATTCCAACATGGTCTGCCATCCCACTAGCTTGTTTGAACACGCGACACTTCAGAGGTGGTTGCCCTTCGGCCTCAAATCCTGAGAAGGATTTTGCACTTTATCGCACCTTGATCAGGGAATAATATGTGTATTAATTTAAATTTTTTAAACAATTAAAATTCAGAATTTCAACAAAATTTTTATTTCAAATTTCACTAAAAATAACAAAAACTTATTTGTTCCTAAATCAACTCATATCCACTTTAACTCTATATATACCAAGTGTCGAGAGGGATTAAATCTCTTGATACCTCTTCATGCTTGGTAGATCTAGCTTGGTTTAATTAAATAAGTTACATTAGAAAAACATTCAAATATTACATCGGTTGGAGAGCTCCTTTAGGCACAATTAAATGATTGCCCCAAAAATAGTCAATCATGACTAGAGGACAAGTCACCAGCAAGAGGAAAAGTTATGCTTGAATGTTTTTTTTTGTTATTTCAAGTTGAAGCTAACCCACATATTAATGGAAAAATGATTTGGTGTAGAAGATATTTGTGGAGAGAATTGTGTGATGAAGAGGTCAAATGTCCGAGCTGAAATTGATTTGCCAATAATCACATAAAATGGAAAAATGATTTATAATTGTCTTTAGGATTGTGTAAAAGGTGGGTTTAACTTGAATCTCTTTTAAACCAAATTTTGTTTACATAATTAAGGCCTACTTTCAACTTCCATTCATTTATGATTCATTAAATGTAAATATAAAATTTAATTAAACTATACACCACACAAATGAGCAAGACTCATCTATATAACCAACTTTATATAATATCATCTATATTATTATATGCTCATTAATAGATATTACTCATTCACCGCTATCAACCTCACTCAATATGTTAGGTCCCTATACTACTAGTGTAACCCCTTATTGTTATTAGTACAACCCCCTTATTATATTGTTGTGCCAATGTAGTCCCCATATTGCTATTATTGTGCCCCATAGAAGCCCACTATTGTTATTATTGTGCCCTTACATTATTATTGTTATGTCGTCTCTCATGATATTATGACCCCTTAAACTCCTATATATAGAAAGGAGGTCTTGTCATTTGTATCATCCAAAAATTGTTTAATTGTGTAATGTAAAGGAGGTTGCCCCCTTGAAGAGGTTGAATTCTAAGATGTTTATCTTTCTTTTCTATCTTTTTATGAGCTAGTTTCATAACATCTAGTATCAGAGCTTTGGATTCTAGGGTTTCACTGCTCCAAACAGGTCATCGTGGTATTTGCGCTATAACTGTTTTTCTGCGACACTTCAGAAGCTAAAAAAAACGCCATTTGAGTCAAAATCTCGCTCACCCTTGAGTCTAAATTTTAAATCTTGTATCGCTATATTTTCAAAGATATAATCTAAGGATGTTAGGGTTTTTCCAAGCTCCAGAATTTCATCTAAAACAGGTCATTGTGGAATGTGCGCTATAACTTTGTTGATACAAATTTTCAGACACTAAACAAAAAACGCATTTGAGAAGAAAGCGGCTTGAACCTCGGGTCTGAATTTTAGATCTTGTCTTGGTACATTTTTGGATATACGATCTGAGGAAGTTAGGGTTTTTGCAGACTCCCAAATTACATCTTAAACATGTGACCTTGGGAAACTTATCATAACTATCTCTCTGAGCATCAGACTGAAATTTCGTAAGAAGTTATAGAAAGAGGATGGATTATAGTTTTCTGTGTATATTTTTTAGATCCGAAGGTCAAAACAGTGACACGTGGAACTTCATACAATTTCGCTCTTCTGAAAAGGCATATAATCAAGTCATCTTGGGAGATTGTGCATAACTCTTTCTTGGAGAATCCAATTTCTATTAGACTAGTGGAATTGGAAGGAGGACGCAGAGGACTACTGTAGGTTGCGATTTCAAAACTGGAAGATCTGATATTACAAAGTTACAGTCGTTTCAAGATAGAGCTCCCAAAATCAAGAAAAGGCGATATGAGGAAGTTTGATGGCAAGGATCTAGTAAATTGGACACTACAAATGGAGAAATATTTTGATCTACATGGTATACCATTGTTACAAAAGGTAAGTATTGCATATAATTACTTAGAACCAAATCAATTTTTATGGTATAAAGGTCTTTGTTCTCGTAAACCACTTGTTAGGTGGTCAATTTTCACGGAGGAAATGATAGCACATTATGAGGATACAAAGAGAAACACCTTCTTTAGCCAATTGATAAATCTCAAACAAAAGTGTTCAATGGAATAGCACATTGAGGAATTTCAAATATTGAATACAAGGGAAAATGATATTCTAGAGAAGGAGAGGATTGATGTCTCCATATGGACTTTAAAGGATAACATTCAACATGAGGGTCGTCTTTGGGACCCTGATTCATTGGAGAAGGCATTCAGGTTGGCAAGAAAAGTGGAAGGAAAAATTATAGCAACAAGGAATTCTATGCCTCACAACTATAAATATGGAAGTGTTGTTTCTCCTCGCCTTCCACAACCTACAAGGGTGACACCACGACAATTGGAAGAAAAAAGAGCAAAAGGACTTTGTTACAATTGTGATAACAAATACATTAACGGTCATAAGTGTGCTGAGAAGAAATTATTTTACATAGATTATGAAGAGGGGGAAGAAAAGGATCAAAAAACATCTAAATGAGAGGATATACACCAAGAACCAACCCTAGAGAAAGAAGAAATGAATCCGACCATATCTTGTAAAGCATTGGCAAGAATTACCACTCCTAAAACTCTCAAGATAGAAGCACATATCAAGAAGAAGAAGGTTCAAGTAGTGAAATATCAGGAAGAAAAGTATTAAGAAACATCAAAAGAAAAGGATACTCATGAGGAACCAACCCTAGAGAAAGAAGAAATGAATCTGACCATATCTTGTAATACATTGGTTGGAATTACTACTCCTCAAACTATAAACATAGAAGGACATATCATGAAGAAAAAGGTAATAGTGTTGATTGATTCGGGTAGTACCCATAATTTTATTCATTGTAAGATAGCCAAGGAATTGAATTGCTTCCTATATCCAACACCAGAGTGTCAAGTGATGGCTGTAAGTGGAGGAACCATAAACTGCTCTAGAAAGTGCCATAATATCAAGCTATCCATGGATGGCGTTGATGTTGTACTAGGACTCCAATGGCTACAATCCTTGGGTACAATAGCTTTTAATTTTCAAGAACTTTTCATGAAATTTTCTTCAGAAGGAAAGGAAGTTGAATTAAGGGGTATCATAGGGAAACCAAGAAAGATAATCAGATCTAACGGAATGACAAAGCTTCTGAAGAAAGAACAACGAGGCGTAATTGCACAATTATGTTCGCTAATGGTTCCCACATCTAAATCATCTATTCTCCATATCTCCAAAAAGTCATGGACAATCATTACAAGGTATTTGAGACTCCCAAAGGTCTCTCATGTATTCGTGATCATGATCATTCTATTCATTTGATTATAGGAAGTGTTCCTCCAAACATCAGGCCTTATAGATATTCATATGCCCAAAGGAGTGAAATTGAACATATGGTTGTAGAAATTGTAGAGGTTGGTATAATTATCCAACCAAATTTGATAAACAAAGCAAGGGATGATTGGAAGAGTGACGAAGCAGGGTGGGAACTCATTCAAAAGTTGTCGAAGATCCCAGTTCCAACAATATTGCCAGACATTGACAAGGAAGGAAAAATCATATTGAAACCTGAAGCATTCACAGAACTGAGAAGTCGACAGCTATGAAATCGATCAGTTTCAGAGTATCTCATCAAGTGGAAGAACTTACCCGCTGAAGATTCCACATGGAAGGATGAGAATTTTATACAGAAGGATCAAGAACTACTCAAGCGTTGATGACAACACTTTTTGAAGGAGAGGGGTATGTTAGGTCCCTATACTACTAGTGTAACCCCTTATTGTTATTAGTACAAGCCCCTTATTATATTGTTGTGCCCATGTAGTCCACATATTCTTATTATTGTGCCCCATAAAAGCCCACTATTGTTATTATTGCTATGTCGACTTTGATTATATTATGACCCCTTATACTCCTATATATAGAAAGGAGGTATTGTCATTTGTATCATCCAAGAATTGTTCATTTCTGTAATGTAAAGGAGGTTGCCCCCTCGAAGACGCTGAATTCTAAGACATTTATCTTTCTTTTCTATCTTTTTGTGAGCTAGTATCATAACACAATATCATAGATCTATATTACTATATTCTCATCTATAAATATTGCTCATTCATTATTATCAACCCCACTCAATATCATCTAGATTAATATTTCTCATCTATAAATATTACTCATTCATTGCTATCAAGCCCGCTCAATATGATCTAGATTACTATATTCTCATATAAATCATAATATGTATTGTTGCTACATTTTTCATTGAAATATGGGTGTTAGAAGATACGGTAAGTTACAATGAAGATGCGTACACCTTTTTTTATTTAAAAATCATAGTTTAGTTTATTAAAATAAACAACTTGTTTTCAAGTGGGTGTAGGTTGTTTGGTAGGGAGGGGTCATTATTATCCTTCCAACTAGCAATCTCTCATTGGGAATAATTTCTATATGAATGATAATTGGCCCACTTAAACATGGGTGAATTGTTTGTGGATGTAGCAAATATCGATCTCCAATACATTAAACCACACATAAATTTTTATAAAGCTTCTTATATTATAAGTAATTCTTTTAAAAACACTATAAACTATATGATTTATCTAATAATCATATGAAAACACTATAAACTATATGATTTATCTAATAATCATATGAAAAAATATTTCAATTGAAATGAATTGTTATTAAAATTGTATAAAAAATAAGTTTATTTTAAATAAATTTCCATACAATTTTTATTTTCACAATTAACTCTATCCTATACACTTTACACATTAAACTTAAAATTTAAATATAAACTAAATTTACATAAATTATTAAAATAATTTTTTATCAAATTATAATAATATTATATTAATATATTTTCATATAAAATCCCACATAATATCATCTATATTACTGTATTCCCATCAAAATCATAATAAATATTATCTTACCCCATTATCATCTAAATCATAATATTACTTATTCATTTGTCATTAAAGAGATGAGAACTTATGATATTGTAAGTTACAATGAATATCAAAAGTTACACTGAGGAGGCCTACGCTATTGTTTATTTAAATAGTTTGGTTTATACAAAGGAACAATTTGTTTTTCCTGCAGAAAAAAGTTGTAATTTTACTCATATGAAGAAATTTAGATTTTGTAGATGCTTGAAGCATATGCAATTGAGTTGTTTCTGAAATTAGGAAACAAAAAAAATACAAAATAACAAGAAAAGAAAAAATGATCTAGCTAGCCTATGCTTTCCTGCCCTTCTTCTCCACTCTTCGCCAACCTCCAGTGTTGGGAGTGGGAGAAATAATGGCAAGCTGGTTTTCCATTGTATTCATTGGTTGTTCTTTGTCAGATTTCGATCCTTCGGAACCATGAGTTCGTTTGATGCCACTAACTTCCAACTGAGATTCTTGTTGCTGTTTCATATTTTTTTGCCCCAAGTTAGTCTCTCGGGTGTTCTCTTCCTGTATGTTTTCCTGTCCTGTTTGCTCACTTGTAGGTTCTGTCTTCAATTCCTCTTCTTCTAGCGGTTCAGTATGCTGCCAACCATTTGGTTTTTTTCTGTTGTTTCTCATTCCCTTTAGGCTCCTTCCTAGCTAGTGGATAGGCATATTGGAGGTGCCCTGTTTGCAAGCATCCGCGGCATCTAAATGTTGTGTTCTCATAGTCAAGCGGTTGTGTCCACAGTGAATTATTAAAATTCATTGTGATGTGATATGGTAGTCCTTGACTTAGGTCCACTTCTACGCATATTTTGGCAAATGTGAAGATTCCCCGAATAGTCCTGTCTTCATCTGATTTTAGGAGTGGGAGGTTATGTAGCCTTACCCAAACTGGCATTGGTGAAACTACCATGGTATTGGAATTCAAATCCGAGAAACAGGGGGTGATGAAGAGGCCAAAATTGCCCCAAAACCAAGGCCCCTAATTAATGATGTTATCTTGTTCTTGTTTTGTGTTGAATATGAGTATGAAAAACCCTTTTGGGCATAGATAAATTTCATAGTTGGGTGACCATGTGGAGAAGATCCATTGATGCAATGCATTAGATTTTGGCCAGAATCCATTAAATCTATAGATAACAACATTTTGGGCTTTATCTACACATAGATCAATTACCTCCAGCAGAGATACTGTAAGCATTGGAGATTTCGGTTTTTGTTCCACGATGTAGAGGCTTGGTAACTCTAATGTTGGTGCTGGTTTGTTTTGCATGTGTTCCTTCCCTTTGACTGCATCATGAAAGGAGCCTGAAGTTTTAGAGTTGGCTCCCTTGCATCCGCCTCGCAACCTTAGATTTAGTATGATAGTTGAATATTTGGTGACGCCATAGTCTTGAAGTGTGTCATTATCCTGCAAACTGTATCCTGTATATATCATATTTTGGTATGTTGTTAAGGTTCCTAGTTTTATCTAGATCTCCTTATTTAACTCCTTAATGCTCATCCCCTTGTTGATCTGTATGCAATAATGTCTGCCTCCTATCGATCTGATAAAAATTTGCATGAGATCTTCGTCCCTACCTCGTGGATCAACCTTGTTTAGGCCTCGATCTGTTGGATGTGCCTTCTCTGTCTACCCAAGAGCACCACAAAGTTTTGGAAATTGTCTGTACCCTGTTATCTCCTATTTAGGCTAGCCAAGGTCATTTTTCAGAGGCCCAATTGTGATGCCCACAGTACCTACATTTTTCAAGAAAGCTCGGACCTCCAAGTGCATGGCAGTTTTTGCTAGGAAAGCCCCTATCATCATCTTCCCCTTGATGGCATCGAGCCATGTGAGTTCGAATGAGAGTGGGGGTGCAGCAAGCCGCATGGCCCTTGATCCTGCATGCATAACCTTGTCTTGCCTAACGACTTCACCTTTGTTATTTCGCTTGTGCACAACAGATCAATCAGAGCTAGGGTCTGGTCGATGCTGGGGTGTGTATTTCATTCCTTTTCCTGGTAGTATTGATCCCTGCTCTGCCCAGAGAAAGCTGTCCTGAATGAAAAAAGGGCACGTCAATGGCCTGAGAGAGTCGATCCGTCGCGGAGGAAATGTTTTCTGGTTCAAGTCTAGGCCAAACCATGGATAAAAAGTCATGGTCGGTAAACCCAACTGCCGATCTACATGTTGTTCCATTGTAGTTCCGATCACTAGTTTGCAGTGCGACGGCGCATAACTCTACTTCTGAAACCCTAGACATCTCCCTCACCCTGTTTTCCTCCAAAGGAGCAATTTGTTATATTGTATGTAAAGCTAATTTTTTAAATGTATTAAATCATAGTATTACTCATTTATTTGTCATTAAAGAGATGAGTGCTTATGATATTGTAAGTTTCGTGAGTATCAATGAAGAGGCATATATCATTGTTTATTTAAATAATTTGGTTTATACTCAGGAATAATTTGGAACAATTTGTTACATTGTGTATAAAGTTAATTTTTTAAATGTATTAAATCATAATATTACTCATTTATTTGTCATTAAAGAGATGAGTGCTTATGATATTGCAAGTTATCGTGAATATCAGTGAAGAGGTAAACATCATTGTTTATTTAAATAATTTGGTTTATACAAAGGAACAATTTGTTACATTCTATGTAAAGTCATTTTTTTAAATGTATTTTTAATTTTTTTATGAATTATTTTTTATAATAATTAAATTACTAGAAATATTATTATTTAAAATATTATACTAGGATAATTAATTTATTTTAAATAATAAATTAATTTGTAAAATAAATATAAATAAATAGTAAATAAATAATTTTATTTTTTAAAATAAAAGAGTGAAATTAAATGTATATAATTTATGGTAATAATGTATTTCAAAGTTATTATATGTTGTGAAAAGTGTCTTTTAAAAATTGTAGCATGG
The DNA here is from genome assembly GCA_000404065.3 of Pinus taeda. Lineage (NCBI taxonomy): Eukaryota > Viridiplantae > Streptophyta > Pinopsida > Pinales > Pinaceae > Pinus > Pinus taeda. The sequence goes on along the minus strand of APFE031331420.1, from coordinate 6,748 downwards.
TGGTATTAAAGTATATTGAAATTAAATTTTTAAAAATTGTAGCATGGTGGTATTAAAGTATATTGAAATTAAATTTATATTAATTTCTTGTGATAATGTATTTCAAAGTTGTTATATGTTTGGAAAAGTATCTTTTAAAAATTGTAGTATTGTGGTATTGAAGTACATTTGTATAGTATTTTTTTTTAGGAAAGTGAAATATGTTGTTGTAATTTAATATTTCAAATCAATGTTAAAAATGAAATTTCACATGGAATGATCTAAAAATCCTTTTTATTGATGTAAAATATATAATTTTCATTAAATGTCCTATAATAAAATGTCTACATAGTAGAAAAAATTACAATTGCTATAAAGAAACTTTAAATTTATTGCAATTGATATAAAAGAACTTTAAGTTTATTATTTAACTTTTCTCTTTGTATATGTGAGCAAGTAAAAAAAATGATTTTTTTGGTATGATATTGTAATGTTAGACATTTTTTAGATTCAAAACTATAAAAATGGGATTCTCTTATTTTGATTGATAAAAAAGAAAAAATTGCAATATTTTTTTTTTTAACATTTAGTATCATCTATTTCAAATTTATATAATAAATGGAAAAGCTCATTTTTGTTTATTCTCCTAACAAATTTTATTCTTTATAATTAATTAAACACTAAAATTTATGTAATAAGTAAAAAACTCATTTTTATTTATTTTCATAACAAAATTTATTCTTTACCATTAATTAAAAACTATGAGCTTTAATGATTTCATATTCATGTCTCATAGCAAGTTAGATAAATTAAAAAGAGAGAGAAAGTAGTGGTTATCGGTTCTATGAGTTGGATATAGAATGAAGAGGTAATATATCAAGACAATTCATTTTGAAGTAGCGAATCCCACTCATGAAGTAGTGAATCCCATTTATGTTATATTGCTATCAAAGTGTTCTTTTGACTTGTGAAATTTAGAGTAATGGAGAAATGTAGATTATTCTATAGTGTATTATTATTAGATGTTTGTTGTTATTTTAGTGTCTGAGTCAAGTTGTGGGTTTAATTTAAAATTGTTTAAAATCCTCAATAAACTTGTAGCTTTATATATGTATGAGCTTTCTCCGTGATGAATAAAAGTTCCATGTGAAAACACTCTCATGGTGAGTAATCTCACTAGAGAGCTGATCATTCATTTTATCTTTGTTCTTCCTTAATTTTCGCTTTGAATTGTAAGTTTGAATAAATTTATTGTATTGCTTCTTTTTGTGGCTAATTCCAGTCATGTTGCATTGAGAAATCAAAGCGTTGTTTTAACTTATGTTATTTGTAAATTTGAAAAACATATATTTTATTGTTCGTTTTTTTTTACATTTTTGAATTAAAACATAATTATTATAGCTATAAAATTATTGTTTATTTTAGGTTAAATTATATATGATATTTTATATATGTTGTTAATTTAAGGACATTATTAATCTTCCTATTTATATTTTTTTTAGGTTTTTTTTTTAAAAGGGAAGGGCTAGTTCCCAAGAAACAATATGGAGCCCTCTTTTTATTACATTATACTTGTGAGACGAGCTGACAATCGTCATATCATACATACATTTGCAATGGAACCATCATACAGCGCAGCGGCAGCGGAAGCAGGGAGAATCGAACCCGGTGGTCAGGGAGCAAGATAGCCGACTGCCCCGACTGCCACATCATGCACTCATGTGCAAAATCTGCTGTGAGACATGTTTAAAGAATTAAATTATCAATCATTTGGATACACAAGGGTTTGCCAATATGTTTTCTGTAAAAAATACTATCACCCTTAAAATAATTATATTTTATTATTAATTTAATATGTTATATATTATTATTACTTAATTTATATATTATGGTAAATGAAAAAAATTGTAATATGAAAAAAAATTTAAAGTTTTAAGATATTTTAAAAACGATAAATCTTGTTTACATTGAGTTAATTTATGAGTTAGAAAAGTTTTGTTCGTTTAAACTGTAAACAAAGTGATAAAATAAAACTTGGTTTCTGTTGTCAGATATTTGGAGAAATTTTGGTAGAGATTTGAAAAGCTAAATCGTAATCGTAGAGTCGTGCAAGAGGCCAGATGTGACAATCGTCAAAGGAGATAAGCTGGCAAAAGCTAAGGGCAAGTTACTATGTGTTTTGCAGAGAAAATAAACTTCTGACAATTACAACCTGAAACCAAACATGTGTCACCAACAAGCAAAAGCAGTTACTATACAGGTTACAATGTGTTGCAGAGAGAAAATAAAGATGTGACAACGACCTGAAAGCAAACAGATCATGTCACCAACCAGCAAAAAGAAAAACATTGCAGTGAAGAGAATAAGGCACAATAGTCTTTATACGACGACATCGCCACGAAAGTAAACAATGGAAGTGCAAACTCATGATGAAAGTTGTCTTACAAAGTAAACATGGCGACTGCAGCGGATGAAAGTTGTACTACATTACATTACTGTCACAGAGTGATGGGATAGAAGTTGTACTACTTTACTGTCACAGAGTGATGGGATAAACATCGTAATTCACATACGAAGGCAACCACACGCAGTCCATAGAGTCACGAAGATGACAAATAAGCAACATTACCGAGAAAATAAAATGTTGTCAGGAAGAGATTTTGGAGATTTTGTCATGGTCATATGGGACGACATCTTGGACAATCAAGTACAGATTAAAGCAGTAGTTATGATTAAAGCAGTAGTTATGGTTACGCGTTTTTTTATAGGCGATTCTTATTTCCAATTCTATAGAAAAGTTATTGCTCTTGACATGGGCCTGAGATAGCTCCAAATAACACGCTGTTTTTTTTTTCTCTAGTCATCACTGCGTGCGTGTTATATCTGGCTATCTCCGGTGCATGTCAGGGCGCAATAACTTTTCTATAGGGTTGGAAATAGGAATCGCCGTTTTTATATCTCTATTTTGGGGTCAACTATTCATGCAAAGATTTTTTTTAAATCTTAAGTTTTAGTTAGATAATCTAATCTGTGCATTTAAGAGCATAAAATATATTAAACTATCAAAATTCACAATTTAAAGGAAAATTGTATCTCAATTTTTAATAAAAATAACAAAAATTTAATTGTTCATACTAAGTATTTATTTATCTTAATTTTAGATATATCAAGTGTCGAGAAGATCAAATCTCTTCCCTCTTAGCACTTGGTAGATCTACACTGGTTTAATTATTACCTTCTAAATAAGTTACATTAAAGAAGAATAGCATGGGAAAAGTGATGGGTTAAATATATGATGGGAAGAAACATTTTATTTTAATTTATTTTATTTTACTTTGACCGAGTCAAAATGTTAAACATTACAACTCAATTTGGGCTAGAGAGCGCCTCGAGGCACAATTAAATGATTACTCAAAAAAATAGCCAACCATGCCTAGAGGAAAAGTCACAGCAAGAGAAAAAGTTATGTTTGAATGTTTTTTTTGTTATTTTAGGTTGAAGTTAACCACCATATTAATGGAAAAATAATTTGGTGTAGAAGCTATTTGTGGAAAAAATTGTATGATGAAGAGGTGAAAGTTCCACCAATATTCACATTAAATGGAAAAAAAAATTATGGTTTTCTTTTGGATTGTGTAAAAAGTAGGTTAATCTTGAATCTCTTTTAAAACCATTTCTATTTCCATAATGAACTCTCACTTTCAACTTCTATTGATTTATGATTCATGAAATCCAAATATCAAATTTAATAAAACAACATATCACAAAAATTAACTAACCTCATCTATTTAACCAACTTTACATAATATCATCTATATTACTATATTCTCATCTAAATCATAAGAAGTATTGTCGGTACATTTTTCATTGAAAGATGGACTCTTAAGCTATGGTAAGTGACAGTGAAGAGGCATACACCAATGTTTATTAAAAAACATAGATTACTTTATTAAAAGGCACATTTTATTATCAAGCGGGTGTAGGTTAGGTGGTAGGGAGGAGTCCCTATTATCCTATCTTCTCCATCCGGTTCGAGTCTCGTTGAGATTGGCATGATCACTCCTTGGAATAATTTCTACATGAAAAAGAACCCACTCAAGTAGACAAAAAGAGAATAGAAAAAAATCACATAGGGAAAAGAAAAATAAAACTTCTTATATTATAAATTATAATTATTTTAGAACCACTATAAACTATATGGTTTATTTAATAATCATATGAAAATACTATTTCAATTAATAAGAAGTAAATTGTTATTAAAATTTTGTATAAGATATAAAATTTATTTTAGAATTGAGTTTCCAAAACAATTGTTATCTCCACAATTAACTCTACTATAGAATTTTACCATATTAAACTTAAAATTTAATAAAATTAAACCTCGCATAAATTATATATTAGAATATCTTTCATTTAGAAAACAGTCTTTTAGATTAATCACATTGTAAGGATTGGGTCGACATTTCGAACCAACTAATGTGGTTCATCCTCACGACAAGGTAAGAAATCAACAAACTAATGTGGTTCATCCTTAGAACAAGGTGAATGGTTCATCCTCAGGACAAAGTGAGAAATCAACCAACTAATGTGGTTCATCCTCATGACAAAGTGAGAAGAAATCAATGGATTAGAGAGAATAAATAGTATGGATGCATCATAGTATAGTGTTAGCCATTCAGAATTAGCCCCTGGTGAGGTGAGGTTATTTAGGAGAGCTTAATTAACAATTAGTTAGAAACTAGTTGTTATGTAATATTTAATGATTTATTATCTAATTTGTCACAATTTATTAATTTAAATAATAATATAATCAATTAGAATAATGATATAAGCTAGGGTTGACCTAGTCAATCTAAATAAGGAATGAAACTAAATCAATTTTTTTGGTAAGCTTGGCAAGGCTACATCTTCAACATGTCCAATATATCACCCCCATCTTGCGGAAATTGAATTGTTGACTTGACATCAAGGAGTGCCTTGACAAAACACGAGATTGACTTGACATCAAGAAGTGCTTTAACAAAGCAAGTGATGCAAGGTCAACCCTGCAAAACCCAGAATCTTTCACCAATGTGCTTATAAACATGCATCTCAGCATTTAACACTATAACTTCACTTCATATAAAAATGTTTTTCACACGATATCTCTGTAATTCAACACAACACAAATTAATTCCTCAGTCGCCTTCTATTTACCACGTGTTTTATTCAATAGCCACTGTATTTTGTTTGGAGCTCTTGGCCAGATTGTTATCTGCATTTAACTGTAATTCAACCACGCCTCAACAATAAAAAAACTCAATTATAGAAAAATATACACCAATCCATAAATCGAACCATATAATTTCCGAGATTCCAGACAATACATATGCACACAAAATCACTGAACTAATTAATTAAGAAATAAAATATTTACAAGAGAAATCATGGCCTATTCATGGCTTCTCATTCTTCATCCTCACTCTCCTCAATGTCTTTGAGGCTACATTATTTATAAAACTTAGCATGATTAAAAATCCTAAAATCACTCAACTAAAACTCTAACTCTACATGCAATGCATACATATGGCAAAAGCATCTCCTCAGCTTTATTTCCATCTTTTTCCCTGTTTTAAGAATAAGAAAAGCCCCCTTATCCATAATGATCCCCATTCATTGCTTTATGCCTAAAAACACTCCCTATTTTATTAAAAATAACAAAATATTTAAAATTATCACACCCCCCTTGTTATTCCATATTTACAAATGAAGAGGGTCTTGATGCTCCTGCATCATACACCCAACCTTAAAAGTAATCATGATCTCCTGATCATGTGTTGGTATGCCTGGATCCCACACCTTGTGCTGCAAGTTTCCATTTGCCGCTGCTTTTGTCTGTTGTTCTTCTCCAGGTCTCCACACTTTATGCTGCCTTGCTCCACTAGCTGCACTCTCGCAACCTTCTGCTGTCTTCTTTTTGCTTCTTCCCTTTTTTTTTATTGCTGCTGGCCTCTTCCTGGATACTTTCATCATCGTCCGCCTCATCATTTCAATTTCTCTGTCTAACAGATTTTCTTTAGCATCTTCAATAAAACCTGTACTCACAAAACAATTGTTAGAATAAAAAATATAAGGCTTCAGTGCCTTGTACTCCTTTGCCAGCATTTGAATACACTGTTCTGAATCCTCCTCCACTATCAGTACATCAGTATGCTGATCCAAACTTTCCAAAGAATCCTTTGAATAATTTTCAAGACTGTCAACCAATCTTCCTCTCATATCATCTGCTTCCATGATGTCCTTTCCCTCTTGTTCACTGCATTGAACTCTTTCTTCTGCAATCTCCCTGTCATACTGTGGATTCTCCAACAAATATTCTAATAACGCAATTTCTCTGTAGCATCGCTGAAGCATATCATCATCACCTGCATTCATACATAAACTTTCAGTTTGCACAAAATGTTCAACAGTATCAGCTGTTACTTCCCTTATCTGTGCTTCAGACTGATTCTCTTCTTCAACATCCACAAGAGCTTCCTCTTGTGCTGTAACAGTTTCACAAGATGGCACATCCTCCTCAACACCTGTAATCACATCACAATTGTCAACGATACAAACACAAGAGTTCACACTATCCAACTGATCTGGATCTACCCAATAACTCAAGAAATCATCAATGATCTCCTCCTCTGTTTCATCAGTGGAAAACTCCTCTGTGTTGGGTTGTGTTATATTCTTTCCATGACTAACCTACGTAGTGAACCGGGGGGTTAGAGGGGGGGCGGAGCCC
>APFE031331419.1:33259-61435 GCA_000404065.3 Pinus taeda | reverse complement strand
TAATCCATTTACTATCATTAAAAGCGCATGATCTTGGGTCAGATTATGGTAAGTGGCTTTTCTTTGAATGGCGCGCCCGAAGGATTCGTGATTAAGTGATTCATGATTTGCTTACGTAATGTTGAAGATCATTCCATCGCAAATCGTGCCGTCACAAATCGCAAGTTCGAAGATTGCACTGTCTCAGCGATCGCACCATTGCAGCGATCGCAACATCACAGGTCGCAACATCGTAGGTCGCAGAAGTTTAATGTTTGCCAAATATTTCCAGTTTATTTCTGCGATATGCAATCTTGCGATCGGTGTTATCGCAGATCGGTAGATCTTGAAGTTTTTCCTTATGAGCATTACTTCATTGCGATGTGATGTTATGCTTAACACGGGGGTCTTGCGCATACCAATATTATATGGGAATGAAGGCATTTCCTATCCTTTTTGCAACACAATTTTTAAAGACCTTTACCTTATCGTAAACTTAGGTTAAAAATATTCGAAAGACCTTTCTAAGCTTACGATGGTGACCTTATTTTGAAGAAAGAAAAACTTGATTTTTCTCAAAAATTAAACTAAGGGTCCCCGTTCATTTCGTATTTTGGACAAAACTTAAATGAATAAGGGGGGTTGTTGCTGGCCACAACACTTCGCTGGACTCATTAAAACATAAAACAACAATGGACTCGTCATTCATGATAGGACCGAACCACTCCTTCTCAAGGTTTGTTAAACATAATCGGAGGGATTCATCCAAAGTATGAACTTATAGATCAAGCATATGTTATCGTCCTCAAGATTGTCATAAATAAAGAGGTAATGACCAACAATGGTTGGGGAAATTGGGAAAACAGGGTACTCCACTTGTTAATGGCAGCGAGTCGCTCTTGAACAAGACACTCTTCCACTTCATCTTTGTGGATGTTGGGTTGGAAAATTTGCTTGTCTTTTGGTTCATCATGCCCTTTCAAAGACTCTGCTTTTGGTTTTGTGTCAATTCTTCCAATTCCATTTAGTTTCAGTTGATATTTGCTACGATACTCTTAAGCCTTCATTCCATTCCTTTCGTTCCAAATCCAGTTCCATATAATCATTATTCTATCTCAAATCATGATACCCATTTCATGTGATTGATGGGGGATACATCAAGGCCCTCATGTGATGATTCACTTCCTATTGATGTCAGCTCATTATCTAAGAGGTTGACTTAGGAACAACCCTTTGGTACATTGGTGCTTGCATACATTGAATGGAAAGTTTCATCACTCTCAGAAACAAGTTAACATCATTTGCCTTGAATGGGAGATTCTGTGTGGTTTTCGACTTCAACTCATTCATTCACACCATAAATATTTTATTGTAGTACCTTGAGAGCCATTAACATCATCAGTGGTTTCTCTCGTGTCTGTTAACAACCTACATCATTAGCCAATAATCAGATGGTGTCTACCATGTTAGACTCCAACTCATTGATTCACATGATTAGAATCGTACATTGGACAATCATGTGAACGAGATAGAAGACCTTAGATCTAGTTCCATCCATTTGGGCTGTGATTTCAGGATTAATAGAAGATCACAATGTATGATGGCTATGATCATACAAACAACCATCCAGTTGTGGGTCCACCTTTTTTCATTAGTGGATGTGTTGTTTGATCATTGTACATGTAATGCTATCTTATATGCTGAGCATGGGTATGCCTCCCTCAGCATAGTCATCATGATGTAAGTGTATGGTAATAGATGATGATATCACCTATTTTTCTTGATCCCGACTTGTCACAAGGTAAAGCACTTCAATCATTAGATGCCATTTTTGACTTTAGGCTTTAGGGGGGAATCTGTTATAGGGAATTTTGTCACAACTTGTCATTATGCTTGTTAATTGGATCAATCAACATACTTTTACCCCTTTTCATCACCTTTGCATAAATACCTAAGCACAAATCTCCCTAATCCCAAAGTTTCTACATTTAACTGCTTCACTTCAGTGAATTTAAGGCCAAATTCACACTGGCCTTTTAGGAGACTGCGTTCACCAATAGGTTGGCCTCCCCTAGACCTACGTTGATCACCAATAGGTTTCCCCTTGCTGGGGGGTGCATTGATTCTAGAAATTTAGGAAAAATAAAAAGAATACCGAAGATTCCAAGAGTTTTTACAACCATTTACCTTGAATGAAATTCGTGAATCCTATCCTATCCTACCTTGGATATTTCAACCCTTATCCCTTGAGCTCATCCTCCCATCAAGAGTGGATCTCAATCCTAGATTGGTAAATGGATAGGAATTCCTAACCTACCATCCTCTTCTATATATTTACTGCCATCCACAAGCTAGGAGTTGGCTTTTGGAGATAGATTCTACCCTCATGCTGCTATTGTGAGAGTCATTATTCCATGCATTAGGCTGACGTAAAGATACACTTTGTGATAAGGAAGGACAAGTCAACTTGGAGGAGCTCTTCTACAAGATCAACTCTATATTTGGTTGTAACTCTCTTCATTTCTATTAATACAAAGATTTTATTGTTTTCATATATGTTATGTTATTATTTCATGTATTTCAATACTATGTTGATCTATTGAATGAAGTGATTGGATGATGCTAAATAGATGTCGTAGATATTTGGATTTTTTTTAATCATTGTGTACGTTCTAATTATAGCGACCCAAGCTAGGATTGGAGCATACAAGCTAAGAGAGGAACCAATCCTATGAGGGATTCGAGGTAGGCTTCATCCCATTGTCCTTTTACTTTAAGGAAAACACTGGTTTGTTTTCTTTCTGTTGTTCTAGTCTATGCCACCTAATCTAGGGAAGATACTTATATATGCAATTATAGATCTTATATAACAACTCCCATTGGTTATCAAATATGTTTTTTAATTATTGTTCCTATTTGAAACTATTTGGCTTTTTGTTCATTGTCAACTTTCCTTGGCTTTGATAGGATGTTGGATTTTGCACTAGATTGAGGGGTAATCTCATTATATTTTTCTCTAACTATCTTTTATTCCCCTTTTGGTGTGGTAGTGCATCTTAAGACTTCAACAATCCTCTTCTTTTAGTCCTTGGGATTCTCGTTGCCTACCTCTACAAGTATTCATCCTCCCCTTAATTTTTATATCAAGTATGTTTGAGATGTAAATATTGTTTACAAATGGAAATTTGATGAGAATTCAAAATGTTTTAAGATTTGGATGATATGATCATCTTTATATCTCTATATCCATTGCATCATCAAGGCCATCACTTAATTTCAATTGCACACAAACATTTTCTATTGAGGTAGCTTCCTTATTTAATGTCTTGTTATATAACTCTAATGACCTACCCATTTTCTTCCCAATGGAATTCAAGAATATTTATTTCCACAAATATAATGGGATATATTGGAGTTTCACCCATGTAGATATTGCTTCCATAGATTCCTTGAATGTGGGAAAACATACATGCCAATCATTTTGGGCTAGAATAAAACTAACCCACATCATTTTCATTTTCCAATTTGGTCCTTATTCCTTATATTCCTAAAGTAAAAAGTGATCCACCCATTTTACAAAGTGCGGAATACATGGGCCTTACCTAGATGTTCTTTCAAAGTAATATTTATCCATGTAAATATAGTTTTTTCTAAGATAGTTATGTGATGAAAGTTCCCAATAAGGGTATCTCCTAGTAAATATCTATTCAGGTAATCATAACCTCCTCCCCAAGAATATCATGTTATTCCTGTGTAACTTCACATAGCTTATGTTCCTCCATTTCCTTCTTAAAATTCCTCCAACACCTCCTCATTTAAATATTTAGCTCCTACACCCCCTACTGCTACATTTGCATATAAAATCTTGAAACCGTACTTGGGGAGGGTATTCAAAGATAGGATTTTTAGAGATTAAGTTACTATGAGAAAATTTAAATTCTCCAATTTGATTTACACTTACTTAAAATGGTGATAATAGAGTAAGCAACCCCAAAAATTATTTTCTCAAATGTGGATTGAAGCTCTTCTCTAACTTAATTCTGCTCCTAGTGTGTTTTGTATCTGAATACTAGAAAGTGGGAGAAATATAATTACATGTTGAAGGTCACAAGCCATATAATTGTTAACACCCATTAATGGTTGTCTGGGATTACAACATCCTATAACTGTTTCAACTATGATACTTCAGTTAAGGATCATATGTAAAACTATCATGCTTCTTCATTATCTAAAGGGTGAGGGCCTTTGGAGACTGATTGAAATTTTACATCATGGAAAATATTTGTGTTTGGACATGGTTCCCCTAATATTATTTATAGGATTAGATCCAATTCACCAAAGGGCTAATTGATTCAAGGTTTTAAATTTTATTTTTAAATCCATGGTTACATTTTCATAGTTTGCATACTAATCTTTTTGTGGGGTGTTTTTTCTTGGTTATCTTAAGTTTTTTTTATTTGGGCTAAAATTTCCAACCCTAACTTCTCCTTTTGGTTTTTTAATACGTGTACCTCATTTATTCCTTGCTTCCTCTCGTGTAAGAAAAAGGATTCTCCATATCAACCTCTAAGGATCCAAAGGAGAATCCACTATATTTTCATCTTCCCTTCCCCCCACCCCCCCCACCCCACCCCACATCACCAAAACACCCCTCCATATATAGTAGGATATTATCTCACAATTTTAAGAGGATTATTCACTTTTTCTTTCAAAACTATATAGAATAATGGTGTTGTGTTTGTGGGGGAGCCTTGGATTTATGAATCTTTTGGTATGGTTTTGTTGCCCTAGTTTTCCTACTTTGATTAAAAGGGGGATATGAAAGAAAATTTATCTTATGGGTTCAACTCATTGGATTTCCTTTACTATTATGGGATTTAATTTTGTGGTGGGTGGAAAATAATTGAGGTTCCTTTTGAAGTGTAGTGTCAAAAACCATATGTTAGTTTTTGGATGATAAGGTAGCATCAGATAAGTGTTCTAGTCTTGAATTGTGTCTAAGAGGCTAAGGAACATGAGATCTCCAAAACCTAGAGAAGGTTTTGCGATATAAGCTTGTTAAATGCCTTAATTAAATTAATTATCCATCATTAAGTATAACTTAGGAAATGTAGCCAATTAAAGTGAATTAATTGAGGAGATTGACTTATTCTCTAGAGACTTCCAAAAAAATGAATTGGATCAAGTCTAAGATGATCTTAGCCAATGATCACAATCAGATCTTGGTTGTTGCTACTCCAGCAAGATATTATAACAGCAAGTCAATGAGATGGAGAAAGACATAAGAGGGAGAGCGAGTTAGCTAAGGCAGATCGAGCTACCCAGTTGCAGTGATTTAGCAATGAAGAAGCTTAACCCATAGATTGAGAATTAAAGAGAGGGAGGAAAAAATAATTTGAGAAAGAGATTTCTAAAGGTCTTTTAGTGTTTCTCCAATGCTATATTGGTAGGAGGAAGAAGGCCAAATTATCTACAGAAGAGGTCACATAAGCCAGTGCGAGTAGTTAGAAACCCCAAAACTAGTGTTGGAAACAATACTGTGGGGGGGGGGGGGGGGTGAAATCAGTATTATCAGATCTATAATTTAATTTCCCAAATAGATTTATATACGCCACTTCATCTAAGTGAACTGGCGTGTACATGCTACTGTACTTAGAGAAACCAATGTATATGCAGAGAAATTTTGATTTAGACAGTTTATCATGTATTGAATTTTAACCAGTATATCTGAAATTTATTAGACAGTGCAGTAAAAGTAGAATAAAGCATCACACATAAGCAACACACATGAACACCAAGATATAAAGTGGAAACCCAATGTGGGTAAAAACCACCTGCTGCTGTCGTCTCTGTCTTCTTTTAATAATAAGAAAATTTGTTTACAATCTTGTACTGGTGCATACTCATACCAGTATGTAGGCACCCACCTGTAGAAGGCTACAACCTTCTCTCGTTCTCCAGTTTCTACTGGAAGGGAGCTACAACCCCCTAGCTCTTGCACTAGCCAATATCTTTACTAGCATGTAGGTGCCAGCCTAGAGAAAAATCCTCTTCTACCAGGGACCACGTTTCATGAATTTTCAGACTGGATACTCCTCGAACACAACACCACAATCTGAAGGCCACGTTTCATTCAATTTTCATATTGGACCCATCGAGAATATCATAACTGTAATACAATAAACAAGTACATCTGCATCAACCAATAAATGAAACTCAATCATCATAACCTGAATTTGATCATTTAGAACACTGTCACCAAAATACAGTTACCAAAACCCAAAGCAGAACCCAAAACTCTGCAACAGAAAATAGAACCAACTGAAACATACTTCATAAGATATATGCTACTTCCATGTGTCGAACCATTGTTTATACACTCTTCTATCAAAGCCAACCAACGTACACATCTGTAAATATTAATTCATAATTTTGTAGCTATTCCATACTTGAGTTATACCTAGATCATAACATTTACAGAATAACACATGCGTCAGTATTCAGATCTAGATTATACATGATCAAACCATATAATGATAATTCATTTCAAGCCTTTAGATCTCGATCCATCATCAGATCTTATCCCTCATCAACTGCTAAGGTTCATCCTTGGTTTAGATCAAGCAAAGCACCATAAGCCAATAACCTACATACTAGATCTCACACTTCATCAGATATTCGATACTTGCACACCTTGGCCTAATGATCTTCTCCTCCTTATATAGTTTTAGGCCTTTCTCAATACCATGGATCAAAACCACTTAGGACCAATACCTTGGACCAAATACCTAGAGTCAATACCTTAGACCAAATACCTCGGACCAATACCATGGATCAAAATACCTTGGACCAAATACCTCGGACCAAAAACTTAGTTTTCCAACATATACATGCTTTTCCTTCTGTGAAAGTGCCTGTGTACGTATACACTACTTGTGTTCAATGAACTTGTGTGTATACACAGCTTGGTCAAGGTGAACCTGTGTATACCTCTCTTTCTTCATTCTTTGTAGTATGATCTGTAATTCTTTGCTATTGACATGTTACACTGTGATCTTTCATTTGAGTGAGTTGCCATCAAGGACAACACCTGTATCATAATGCCAACAATCTCCCCCTTTTTACTTGATGGCAACAACAACACCAAGTCACTCTCCCCCTTTGAAATCAAGGGCAAAGGGTGGACCAAGATAATTTCTGCCTTTGACATACATTATGCTGGTCATGCTCCCCCTGAGTACATGCTGAAATCTCCGATTGAGCTTCCATTTTATACATGTTGAGATGCACTGAAACCATCCATGCTCTTCTTGAATACAAGAAGAGTTTGCAAAAAAATATTTTCTAAAAGAATAACATGACTATATAACTCAACTATGTGAGGATGACCTTCCTATCACCAATGGCTCATACATACATCCATCTCCCAACAGAGTGGGGATATACCAAATTTGACTCATCCACCCAACCAAGTGGGGATATACCAATTGTTTATATATGACAGAAACAAGAAATATTACATCATCCATCCCATGTAAAGTGGGGATACAAATAACATCATTTGTCCAAGAGGACTCATATCACTTCCTAGACTTTTACATGACTTGAGTAACAAATGGTATAAATATCTGAAGCCATAGCTAGACTCAACAACCATAATGCCAACAATGCTAAATGTATGTGAAAGGCTAATGCTCCCCCTGAACCTGTGCTATCTCTGCATTGTTAATAGGTAAATGATCAAGGCATCTTTGTTATTCGAATAAAATTAATGAACAATTCATATAGACATTAATCATCAATATCAGTCAGAGCACCCATATCAAATCCTGCCCCACTGTTTTTCTTGTATGAAACACATATACGCTCCTTTACCCATAGAAACCTGTGTGTGTATGTCACTATACTTCATGAAACATGTGTATAATAGCCTTTTTATGAAAATTTGGATTTAATAGGAGGATGATGCAACAACTACTCCCAGCTTTTGTTTGAGATATTTAAATATCTCTCTAGGCAATGGTTTAGTGAATATATCAGCAACCTATTCTTTGGAGGGAACATACTCCAATTTTACCTTTTGTTCAAGCACTTGTTCACGTAGAAAGTGGTATTTGATGGGTATGTGCTTGGTCTTGGAGTGCATGACTAGATTCTTTGAAATACTGATGGCACTTATATTATCACATAGAATGGAGATGGGTGGAGTACATGTGATGCGAATGTATTTTAGGGTGTGCATTATCCAAAGTAGTTGTGTGTAGCAAGATGCAACAGCCACATGTTCTTCTTCAGTTGTAGATAGTGCAATTGAACTTTGTTTCTTGTTGAACCAAGACACTAACCTGGAACCCATATAGAATGCACCACCACTAGTTATTTTTTTGTCATCAACACTTCCTGCCCACTCTGCATTTATATATGCATGAAGAGTGATATCTGTATCTCTAGGGTACCATAAACCAAAGTTATGTGTTCCTTGAAGATATTTGAAAATTATTTTAACTGCCTAAAGGTGTGATTCCTTTGGATTTGCTTGGAATATTCCAACTATTCCTACTGCGTGCATGATGTCAGGTCGAGTACCTGTTAGATAAAGCAGACTGCCAATCATGGATCTGTAAGTTGGTTGATGTACTATTGTTGATTCATCATTTGAGTTGAGACTGCATCATGTTACCAGTGGGGTACATACAGGTTTAGAATCTTCCATGCCGTACCTTTTCAAGATCTGTTTGAGATATTTGGTTTGTGAAAGAAAAATACCATCTTTATTTTGTTGAACTTGTAGACCAAGAAAATAGGTAAGTTCACCAAGCAGGGACATTTCAAATTATTGTTGCATTACTGAAGCAAAATTCTGACTCATGGATTCTTCATTGCTACCAAAAATGATATCATCAACATAAACAACATTAATTAGCAATTTATCAGTGTCAATATTTGTATATAGATTTGTATCTACTGAACCTTTCAAAAAGCCTTGTTGGTGTAGGTATTTGTCAAGACGGTAATACCAGGCCCTTGGTGTCTGTTTCAAGCCATAGAGAGCCTTTTTGAGTCTACATACAAGTTTTGCATCATTTCCAAGAATGAATCCTTCTGGTTGTTCAATATAAACTTCTTCTTCTAAATCTCCATTAAGGAAAGTAGATTTTACATCCATTTGGTAAACTTTGAATTTCTGAAAGCTAGAAAGAGTAAGAAACATACTTATGGCTTCAAGTCTAGAAACAGGTGCAAAAGTTTCTTCAAAATATATACCTTCTTGTTGAGCATACTCTTTACAAACAAGTTTGGATTTTTTCTAATGACTTTTCCATTTTCATTCAGCTTTTTTTTGAATATCCATTTAGTTCCTATAATATTTTTATCATGAGGTCTAGTAACTAATTCCCAAGTATTATTCTTTTCAATTTTCTCAAGTTCTTCATTCATGGCCTTGACCCAACATTCATCTTTGCATGCTTCATTTACATTTTGAGGTTTGGTGGAGGATAGTAATGCTAGATAGCTTGAGGTTTCTGCAATAGTTCTTCTTGTATGTACACCTGCCTCTTTTCCCCCTAAAATTTGAGTTTCTGGATGATTTTTCTGAACATGCCTAGAAATAGTCTTTTCTTCTACCATTATCTCTTCTTCCGGTGCTTCATTGGTTTCTTCTTCAATATCATCGTGATTTGATGTGGAAAAATACTCCCCATCTTCTTCATTGTCATAATTTTCTGTTTTTGTTTGTTTTGGATTTTTGCATGCTTCATCAACTTAAACATCAATACTTTCAAAAATTTTCCCAAGTATTTTATCATAACATTTATATCCTTTATTTAGGAAGAGTAACCAAGAATAATACCTTGATTTGCTCTGGGCTCAAACTTACCAAGTTTTTCATTAGTCCTTTTGATATAACATTTGCTTCCAAAAACTTTAAAATATTTTACAGTAGAAGTCTTACCACACTAAAGTTCATGTGGAGTTTGAGTGTGTTAGAAAATTGTATATTATAGAGCAATGGAAAACATAGAATGTTGCATAAATATAAACACAAAAAATGCATAAAACTAGAGAGACACAAATATACGTGGTTCACCCAGTTTGGGCTACGTCCACCCCAAACAACCAGTCCTTCCTTTCTATTATCCAGCAAGATGAAGAGACACAACCTACAATAGATCCGTTGTAATATCCTTTATTTTCTCTCACAGTCTCACCTCTCTGTTTCTCGCTCAGAGAATATACATCTATTACACAACCTCAATACAATGCCCTCATACAAAGAAAAGGGTTTCCTTCTAGGGAAAAAATCCCTAAACTAAACATAAGTTCTACCATCAAATCATCTGCTTAATGAACAGCCCAGATTGACTAGAAATTACTATACTTTTACAAGGAAATTTTACATCTATTTTTAGTTTCGAGGGCGCTGCCCCTGAAACCCCCATCGGGGAAACTCTGTTCCCCAGACCCCCCAACCAGGGGGGATCGGCCCCCTAGAACCCCCGCGGGAGGGACAAGTCCCCCCCGCACCCCCCCGTGTGGAGGGGTGTACAAACTTCCTGGGGTATACATCTGGTTGAAAACAAAGACTTCTAAATAATCATGCTCCACACCCAACAAAGTGCTATTTACCCGAACATTTTCTTGGTTGAGAATAGTTACGTGGCGAATATAGCTTCACCCAAAAGGTTGCAGGAGTTCCAGATTCATCTAGCATAGCTCGAGCCATTTCTTGAACAATTCTGTTCATTCTTTCTACCACTCCATTTTGTTGAGGAGTCCTTGTGGTTGAGAATTTCCCTTTTATTCCATGTTGTTCACAAAATTCAAAGAGTTCATCCGAGATAAATTCCTCTCCTCGATCAGATTTGAGGCATTTGATTTTTCAATCTGATTCATTTTCAACCAAAGCTTTGAAGGTTTGGAACTTTTCAAATGCTTCATCTTTATGTTTTAGTAGACCTATCCAACACATTTTGGAAAAATTATCAATGAACAAAATAAAGTATTCTTCTCCACGAGGTGACTTTTTCCTTGATGGTCCACATAAATCAATATGAACAAGTTCAAGAGGCTTACTAGCTAACCCTTCTTTTTCAATGAAGTGAGATCTGGTTTTCTTACCGAATTGACATGGTTTTCATATTGTATTTTCGGGGATGCTGATATCTGGAAGATCACGAACAACCTTGAATTTGCATGCTTTTATATGCCATAGCTAGTTTTCATCATTTTTGCTTGGATAACACTGTTGTTGTCCTCCCTTGAGTATGTATAAGTTGTTTGGATTTCTTGTATCTTTGATCACGGTCTCCCTTGTAACAAGTTCACGAAAAACACATCTGTTTGATCGAAACATCATTTCATTTCCTTGATCACACATTTGGCTGACACTCAACAGGTTATGCTTTAAACCGTCTACATACATAACATTTCTAGCTTTAACCTTTTCTTTTAAGAAAACAGATCCTTTACCTTTTATGATAGCAGGAGTGTCATTTCCAAATGAGACATTCTTTTCTTTTTCTAAGGCGTTATATGAATGAAGTTTTTCTTTTTCATCTTTCATGTGTTTTGAGCATCCACTGTCGATGTACCACTGATTTTCTTGTCCTTCTACATACAAGGCTATATCACATCTTTCTGTTTGAGATTCTTTCCTTCATATCTTGGGATTTAATGGATTTTGTTCCTTTTGAGATGATTGCTGAAATTTTCTCCTACATTCAGATTCTTCATGACCAAAGTTGTTAAAGATTGAGCATTCAATTTCATTTTCAAGAATATAAAAGTTATTATAGGAACTTTTCTTGACCCCTGTTACATTCCTTTGATTTCGTGCTTCTCTAGTCATGATGGTTTTGTAAGGAACACATTGAGTAGCCTTGTGTCCAAAATTATGACATGAGAAACATTTCCCATTAAACAAGTTCTTGCGACAATCGAATCTCTTGACCTGGTGATTGTAGTTTCTATTGATATTCATCTTCAAAGCAAAATGAGTATGATTTACCTGAGATTGTTTGTGGCTTCTATTCATCCTTGGGATAAATTGAGTCTGATTTACCTGGTGATCTGCTTTATGCCTTTGTTGACAATTGTCATACTGTTCACTAGTCTTTGCTGCATCAAGATAACTTTTAGTGGAGGTTGACAACTTCTGTGATTGAGATGCTTCTTCAGTATATCCAAGACCTGTCTTTGTTAGAGGGGAATGTTGCACTTTGATAATTTCATCTAAGGTTTCTGATCCTTTAGCAAATCTAAGATTGAGAGATTTCATTTTCTCAAGATCCTTTCTTATACCCACAATTTCACATTCTAGTTTTTCATTGTGTATTTCTTTTTCAGAAAGTTGGTATGTCAAGGTATATATAATCATATCCTTTTCTTCTAAACAGATTTTGAGTTTAGAAATTTTTTCATGAAGGTCATATTCTTCTAAAGTATCCCAAAAATTATCATTGTCATAAGCCATTATAAGTCTATAGTCATTACTATTTTCATCTTCATCACTATTTGATAAAACATCGCTATCTTCATGAGTATAGTAACTTCTTTTATTTACAACTTGTTTTCTCTTCCCTTTTTCATATTTATCTTTATGAGGACATTTGGAAGCATAATGACCGACTCTACCACAAACAAAGCATTTGAAGGGTAGCTTACCTTTAAATCTTTCGGAACCCCGTTGAAGCTTTTTGACAAAGTTTACCTCATCTTCTTCTTCTGAAATATGTCCTGATTCATTGTGTTCTTCCTTTCCTTTTGATGAAGCTTTAAATGTGGCTTCTCTCATATCTGATGGACCTCCTTTTCTCATCTCAAAGGCAGTTAAGATTCTGTGAATCCGTGTCATAGTGATAGTCTGCAGATCCTGTTTTTCTTCTATGGTAGACACTTTTGATTCAAATTTAGCAGACAAGGATCTCAAAACTTTCTCAACTAAGGTAACTTCCATTATATCTTCACCCAGATTCTTCATACAATTAACAACCTCATCTATACATAAGAAGTAACTAGCTATACTTTCATCACTATGCATTTTAAGAGTTTCATACTGAATTCTGAGAGTTTGAAGTTTAGTACGTTTTACCTGAGAGTCTCCTTCGTAGCTTAGAATGATTTTGTCCCATATTTATTTGACTAATTTGAGCTGCATGTCTTTGAAAAACTCTGATTGTGACAGACTTCCCAATAAGGTATTGACAACTTTGGAATTGGTTTCATATTGCTTCTTACCTGTCATATCTGTAGGAATTGATGTTGGAAATGTATATCCTCCTTCCAAAATTTCCCAGAGATCTGTTCGAAGTGATTGTGGATAGGTTGTGGTTCTTATTTTCCAATAAAAAAATTTGTTCCCATAAAATATTTGTGGTTTGATAGATCCCATGCTTTATTGATTACTCATGATGATGGATCTCCCTTCAAGTGATCAAGCTTCTTCTGAAGGACCTGCTTTGATACCAATTGTTGGAAATAATACTGATAGGGGGGTGGATCAATATTATTATATAAATAATTTAATTTCCCAAATAGATTTATATACGCTACTTCAGCTAAGTGAACTAGCGTGTACACGTGACTGTACTTATAGAAACCAACGTATATGCAGAGAACTTTTCATTTAGACAGTTTATCATGTATTGAACTTTAACCAGTATATCAGAGATTTATTAGACAGTTCAGTAAAAGCCGAATAAAACATCACACATAAGAAACACATATGAACACCAAGATATAAGGTGGAAACCCAATGTGGGTAAAAACCACCTACTGTTGTCGTGTCTGTCTTCTTTTAATAATAAGAAAATCTGTTTCCAATCTTGTATTGGTGCGGACTCATACTAGTATGTAGGCACCCACCTGCAGAAGGCTACAACCTTCTCTTGTTCTCCAGCTACTACTGGAAGGGAACTACAACCCCCTAGCTCTTGTAATAGCCAATACATTTACTAGTACATAGGTGCTAGCCTACAGAAAACTCCACTCTTCTACCAGGTACCTCGTTTCATGAATTTTTAGACTGGATACTCCTGGAACACAACACCACAATTTGAAGGCCATGTTTCATTCAATTTTCATACTGCACCCATCAAAAACATCATAACTGCAATACAATCATCAAGTACATCTGCTTCAACTAATCACTGAAACTCAATTATCATAAGCTGAATCTGATCATTCAGAACACTGTCACCAGAATACACTGACTAGAACCCAAAGCAGAACCTAGAACTCTGCAACAGCAAATAGAACCAACTGAAACATACTTCATAAGGTATACGCTACTTCCATGTGTCAAACTAGTGTCTATTCACGCTTTTATCAAAGCCAACCAATGTACACATCTGTAAATATTAATTCATAATTTTGCAGCTATTCTAGACTTCAATTATACCCAGATCATAACATTCACAGGATAACACATGCATCAGTATTCAGATCTAGAATATACATGATCAAACCATATAATGATAAGTCATTTCAAGCCTTAAGATCCTGATCCATCATTATATCTTATCCCTCATCATCCGCTAAGGTTCATCCTTGGTTCAGATCAAGCAAAGCACCATAAACCAATAACCTGCATACTAGATCTCACACTTCATCAGATATTCAATGCTTGCACACCTTGGCCTAATGATCTTCTCCTCCTTATATAGTTTTAGTCCTTTCTCAATATCATGGATCAAAACCAATTAGGACCAATACCTTGGACCAAATACCTAGGGTCAATACCTCCGACTAAATACCTTGGACCAATACCATGGATCAAAATACCTTGGACCAAATACCTTGGACCAAAAACTTAGTTTTCCAACATATACCTTCTTTTCCTTCTGTGAAAGTGCTTGTGTACATATACGCTACTTATGTTCAGTGAAAGTGCGTGTATACGCAGCTTGGTCAAGGTGAACCTGCGTATACCTCTCTTTCTTCATTCTTTGTAGTTTGATCTGTAATTCTTTGTTGTTGACATGCTGCACCATGATCTTTCATCTGAGTGAGTTGCCATCAAGGACGACACCTGTATCATAATGAAAATAACGAGTTGATGGAGAGAGGTCATTTCAGTTGGCAGAGGTCGAAAAGATCATCCAGGAGGAAGAGCGAATTTTTTTAGAGGCAAAGGGAGGTTGGATGACTCACTTGGAGCCAACTAGCATACAATGTGAGTTATTCCATGACATGCATTGCACATTTCCAGAGGGAAGTATGAGTAAGCTAGTGGAGGACTAGTGAATTTGTGGAGGGAGAAAATTATCTCCCTAATACTTTTCAAGTATATTTTCTAGATGATTTCTAGTTGGGCATATCGATTACTGTACTCTCCAAATTGCTGCATAATAATAAAATAATCCTTCATGTACTACACTAGTTTTCCCTTTGTGGTTTTTTGAGGACTATTAATCCAAAAATTGTTGTCTTAATTTTTATATTTGTGCATCTATTTCTTAGTTCCTAGATTTTATCTTCCACAATGTATTTTATTTATGAAGAGTGCATTAATGAATTATTTTCTATTTTCCATAAACAAATAATTTTCTAACAAATTAGGAAATAATATCTATTTGATGCATTCATGGAAATTTCACATGGTATGACAGCATTTTTTTATTAATTTGGAGGCTTAGAGGTGAAATATCAATAGATCATGCAGTTTCAGAGGGAGATTGTTAGGTCCCTATAATACTAGTGATTCCCCCATTACTATTGTCATTGTATCCCTTATTGTTATTGTTGTGCCCCTATTGTGCCCATATTGTTATTATTGTGCCCCATAGAAGTCCACTACTATTATTTTTGTGCCCTTATTTATTATTGTTAGGTCAGATTTGGTTATATTATGACCCCTTAGACTCCTGCATATAGAAAGGAGGTTTTTTCATTTGTATAATCCAAGAATTGTCCATTTGTGTAATGTAAAGGAGGTTTCCCCCTCAAAGAGGCTGATTTCTAAGTCGTTGATCTATCTTTTCTATCTTTTTGCGAGCTGGTTTCATAACATTTGGTATCAGAGCTTTGGATTCTAGGGTTTCGCTGCTCCAAACCGGTCATTGTGGAACTTTCGAAATAGAATTTTTTTTGCAAACTTTCAAAAGCTACAAAAAAATCCCGTTTGATTCGAAAGCATTCTGAACCTTGCATCCGAATTTCAGATCTTGTCTTGCTATATTTTTGGAGATATGATCTGAGGCAGTTAGGATTTTTCAAGCTCTAGAATTCCATTTCAAACTAGTCGTCATGGAATTTTCGCTATAATTTGTTTTTTACAAAGGTTAAGACATTGAAATTAAAACCCATTTGAGCTGAATTAGTGTTGAATCTTGGACCCACATTTCATATATTGTTTCACTATATTTACAGAGATATAGTCCAAGACATGTATGGTTTCTCTAGGCTCCTAAATTACATCCCAAACAGGTGACCTGGGGAAAATTGTCATAACTTTCTCTCTGAGAATCAGATTGAAATCATGTAAGAAGCTACAGAAAGAGGAAGGATTGTAATTTTATGTGTATAGTGTTTAGGTCTAAAGGTCGAAATAGTAACATGTGGCACTTAGTAAAGTTCACTCTACTGAAAAAATATATAAGCAGGTCATCTTGGGAGGTGGGACATAACTCTTTCTTGGAGAATCGAATTTCGATCAGGCTGGTGGCGATATAAAGAGGGCACAAAGGGATACTGCAGGTCACAATTTTAGACCTTGGAGATCCAAAATTACAGAGTTACATTTGTTTCAAGCTCGAGCTCCTTCAAAGTGAAAAAAAAGTGTGTAGTTTTTTTAAAGTTTTGCATAAGTTTGGTTTGAAAAATTAGTTTGAAGGAATTCAAAGTGCATAGTGAAGAATTATTATTAGTAATTGATGCCCCACAGAAAGAAAATGGAAACACCTAGTAAGCAACCTGAAAGCTCTAGCATGACTCATGAAGAAGAGGAAGAAATGCAACATGATATATCAAAATTACAAGACCAAGTGCAACAAATTTCACTCACACAAAAAGTAACATAAGCTAAGATGGATGGTTTAAATAAAGACGTAGAAGCTAATATGCATGGCATGGAAGCTAAGATGGATGGTTTAAATAAAGGCGTAGAAGCTAATATGGATGGTTTAAAGAAAGGCATAGAAGCTAAGATGAATGGTGTGGAAGCTAATATGGATGGTGTGGAAGCTAAGATGGATGATTTAAAGAAAGGCGTGAAAGCTAAGATGGAAAATTTGAAGACAGATTTGAAAAAATTTCTACAAGAAATTCTTATTAATGGTGAAAGGGTAGTAAAGGAAACTCATGATGAGAACAAAATAAATGTTAATCATGATTTCATAGACTCTAATGTTGGATAAAAAAACCACCATGTTCCAAAGCTCGATATAAGAAAGTTTGATGGCAAGGATCTCGCAACATGGATACTTTAGATGGAGAAATTTTTTTATCTCCATAATGTCCAAAATGCACAAAAGGTACACATTGCAACTTTATATTTGGAACCAAATCAGTTTGTATGGTATTGATGGCTTTTCTCTCGTAAAAAAATTGTCACTTGGGCTATTTCTACGGATGAAATAATAGCACATTATGAGGATACAAAAATAAACAATTTTTTTAGCCAATTGATAAATCTCAAAAAAGGGGTTCAATGATGGAGCACATTGAGGACTTCCAAAAATTGAATATATGGGTAAAAGATATTCCAGAGGAGCATAGGATTGACGTGTTCATAGGGACTTTAAAGGAAAACATCCAACATGAGGTTCGTCTTTGGGAACTTGTTTCATTGGAGAAGATGTTCAGGTTGGCAAGAAAAATGGAAAGAAAAATTATGGTAGCAAGGAAGCCTACCACTCACAATCATAAATATGGAAGTGTTGTTGCCCCTAGCCATCCATAACCTACAATGTTGACACCACAACAATTGGAAGAAAAAATAGCAAAATGGCTTTGTTATAGTTGTGATAGAAAATACACTAAAGGTCATAAGTGTGCCAAGAAGAAAATATTTTATATAGGTTGTGAAGAGGAGGAAGAAAAGGAACAAGAAACGTCAAAAGAAGAGGATATACACCAGGAACAAACCCTAGAGAAAGAAGAAATGAATCTTACCATATCTTGTAATGCATTGGCTGGAATTACCACTCCTCAAACTATCAAGATAGAAGGGCATATCAAGAATAAAAATGTAATAGTATTGATTGATTCGGAAAGTACCCATAATTTTATTCATTGTAAGATAGCCAAGGAATTGAATTTCTTCCTATATCCAACACCAAAGTGTCAAGTGATCGTTGCAAGTGGAGGAACCATAAATTTATCAGGAAAATGCCATGGTATCAAGCTATTCAGGGGAGAATATGTATTGAATAGCCCTATGCTTTCCATTCCAATGGGTGGTGCTGATGTTGTACCAAGAGTCCAATCGCTACAATCCTTGTGTACAATAGCTTTTAATTTTCAAGAAATTTTCATGAATTTTTCTTGAGAAGGAAAGGAAGTTGAATTAAGGGGTATCATAGGGAAACCAAGAATGATAATTAGCTCTAACGGAATGACAAATCTTCTAAATAAATAACAACGAGGCATAATTTCACAATTATGTTCACTAGAGGTTCCCACATCGAAATCATCTATTTCTCCAGATCTCCAAAAAGTCTTAGATAATCATTCCAAAGTATTTGAGAATCCCAAAGGCCTCCCACGTATTCATGATCATGATCATGCTATTAATTTGAGTCCAGGAAGTGTTCCTTCAAACATCAGGCCTTACAGATATCCCTATGCCCAAAAGAGTGAAATTGAACGTATGGTTGCAGAAATGCTAGAGGTTGGTATAATTCAACCTAGTCAAGGTTCTTTCTTTGCTCCAATAGTATTGGTTCACAAGAAAGATGGATCATGGTGCATGTGGAGTTCAACAAGCTCACTATTAAATATAAATTTCCCATTCCTGTCATTGATGAATTATTGGATGAATTGCATGGATCAATTTACTTCACCAAGTTGTATCTTCATTCAGTATATCATCAAATTAGAATGAAGACTGAAGACATTCCAAAAGCATCATTTAGAACCCATGAGGGTCATTATGAATTTTTGGTCATGCCTTTTGGCCTTACCAATGCGCCTTATACATTTCAAGATTTGATGAATTCCATTTTTAAACCCTTCCTTAAAAAATTTGTGTTAGTATTTTTTGATGATATACTAATCTACAACAAGTCTTGGAAGGATCATGTTCAACATGTTGACAGGGTGCTCAAACTATTGGAGGAGAAACAATTATATGAAAAAAGTTCCAAATGTTTCTTTAGAGTACAGGAGGTGGAATATCTGGGTCATATTGTATCTCATGAAGGTGTTAAGGTATACCCTAGCAAAATTAAAACCATTAAGGAATGGAAAATCCCCACATCCATAAAGCATCTATGAGGATTTCTCAAGTTAATAGGGTATTATAGCAAGTTTGTTAAGAATTATGGGAGAATAACAACACCTCTAACAACATTATTGAAGAAAGATTCATTTTCATGGACTTGAGAAGCAACAAAGGCCTTTGAAAATATTGAAGAGGCAATGTGCCAAACACTGGTCTTAGCTACACCGGTCTTCACAAAAAACTTTATTGTGGAATGTGATGCCTCAGGAAATGGAATTAGTGTCGTTTTAATGCAAGAAGAAACACCCATTGCTTTCGAAAGTTGTCCAATCAAAGGAAATTATTTACACAAAGCTATTCATGAGAAGGAAATGTTGGCAATACTACATGCACTTAAGATAAGGCGACTCTACCTAATGGGGAGACACTTCAAGGTAAAATCAGATTATGATAGTCTTGAATAATTTTTAGAACAAATATTATCTTCAGAAGAGCAGCAAAAATAGGTCACAAAGATGTTGGGTTATGACTTTGAAATCATCTACAAAAAAGGGAAGCAAAATGTTGTGGCAGGTGCACTCTCAATAAAGGATGAGGATGTGGAAGCATTTCTTTGCACCATTTCTATTATCCAACCAGATTGGATAAATGAAGTAGGGGATGAATGGAATAATGATGAAGAAGTGTGGGAACTCATTCAAAACATACAACAAAATCACAGTACATCTGATACATTTGGCTGGAAAAATGATTTCTTATAGTACAAATATCGGTTATACCTATGTAAGAATTCCTAACTCAAACAAAACATTCTTAGGGAATTGCACACCTCTCCCTTAGGACGACACTCAATATTTCTAAAAACTTACCACAGGGTTAGGAAGATTTTTTTTTTTTTGGATGGCATGGATATTCAAAATTTTGTGGCGGAATGTTTGGTTTGCCAACAAAATAAAATTGAAACAATTAAGACCCTAGGTCTATTACAACGTTTATCCATTCCAAGCTAACGTTGGGTGTATGTTTCAATGGATTTTATCACAAGGTTACCCAAGTTCGAAGGAAAGAGTGTTATCATGGTGGTAGTTGACAGAATTACCAAGTATGCACACTTTTGTGCATTATCTCATCCATTTAAAGTGAGTACAGTTTCTACTGCATTTATGGAAACAATTCAAAATCTATAAGGAAATCCAAAGATTATTGTAAGCGATAAAGATCCCATTTTCATTGGAGATTTTTGGAAAAAATTATTTTCTTGTATTGGTACTCAGTTAGCTCATAGCTCATCTTATCATCCTCAATCTGATGGGAAAATTGAAATAGTAAACAAATGGTTGGAAGGATATCTTCATTTATTTGTATCTGATAAACTAACACAATGGGTCAAATGGTTACCTCTAACTGAATGGCGGTATAACACTTCCTTCCATACTGTAACAAAAATGACCCCATTTGTGGCACTTTATGGATATCATCCACAATCCATCACATCATATTTAAGAGAAAATTATAAGGTTCAAGTAGTGGAAGATCACATTGAGCATCAACAACAAGTTCTCCAACTCTTAAATGATAACCTCACCTTAGGGCATAATAGAATGAAACAACAGGCAAATCAACATCACAATGAAAGAAGCTTTGATGTAGGTGATTGGGTATTCCTACGGCTACAACCATATAAACAAATGTCCCTCAAGCAAGCTAAGAAGGATAATAAATTATCCCCAAAGTATCATGGTTCATACAAGGTCTCGCAAAATATAGGTACTATGGCATACAAATTAAAGGTTCCTGTAGCTTCCTGAGTGCACCCAGTTTTCCATGTGTCATGCTTAAATAATGTTATAAGTAACAAGATCCCAGTTCAAACAATATTACCAGAACTTGATGAGGAAAGAAAAATCATATTGGAACTTGAAGCAACCAAAGAAACAAGAACTCAACAGCTACAAAATCGATCAATTTCAGAGTATCTCATGAAGTGGAAGAACTTACCCGTTGAAGATTCCACATGGGAGGATGAGAATTTTATACAGAAGCATCTAGAACTACTCAAGTGTTGAGGACAACACTTTTTTGAACGAGAGGGGCATGTTAAGTCCCTATAATACTAGTGATTCCCCTATTACTATTGCCATTGTATCCTTTATTGTTATTGTTGTGCCCCTATTGTCCCCATATTGTTATTATTGTGCCCCATAGAAGCCCACTATTGTTATTTTTGTGCCCTTATATTATTATTGTTAGGTTGTCTTTGGTTATATTGTGACCCGTTAGACTCTTATATATACAAAGGAGGTTTTGTCATTTGTATAATCCAAGAATTGCTCATTTGTGTAATGTAAAGGAGGTTTCCCCCTCGAAGAGGCTGATTTCTAAGTCGTTGATCTATCTTTTCTATCTTTTTGTGAGCTGGTTTCATAACAGAGATCTAAAGAAAAAATTTCATATCTACACAGGCTAGTGAGGAAGTGAAAATTGTTGGGTAGGAAAATCAAATTCTAGAAGCAAAATGCAAGAAAAGTTCAATTTGCCCAGAGAAAAATTCCAAAAGACAGTGGATTTGCTGGGAAGTAGTTCTAGTGAGAAAATTAGTTGATTCATTGAGCAGGTATGGGCACAAATTATTTGCAGAAGGGTTACAATTGCATATCTATGCAAGGAAGGAAGAGAAAACCATACGAAGGAGATTTCCTGTTTATTTTTTAGAAGGTTTCCAATTTCTAGCTTCAAGTAGGAGATATGAGATTTATGTTATATAATTATTTGATGTTGATAATTGTGTTTTTATACCTTTTATCATTTACATATGCCTTCACTCCATAACATCATCACATCATTAGAAATTATGTATAAATAACAATATCAACAACAATGCAATGGGCAATAAAAGGAATATCAGAAGAAAAGCATGCAGAAATAGAGATATTGGGATTTGGTTGGAGACCAGGGAAAAACCCCACAAGGGGGAAAACCTGAAATTCAATTCTTCTTCTTCTATTAGAGATTCATCAATTGTTCATTTGAGATACAAACTACATCGATAGTTATATATATCATTACATCAGACCTCATAGGGCCACTACAATCCAGTTCACAACTTCAATTGTGAATTGATTTCTAATAATCAAATGAGTCCAAGAAGGCTTCTGCCATATCACTATTTCATAAGTTGTTATATAACCTTATTCACATAATGTAAGTTAACTTAAAGAATGAAAAACTGAATATAGAAGAGCCATAAATCATTGGGCCATGTGAGCTATGCACCATCGGGCCATGCAAGCTATACACCATTGGCCATGTGGGTCATACACTGTCGGTCCATGCGGGCCACACACAACTAGGCCTTGCGAATCAACACTGCGAGCCATGCTAGGCCATACGAATCAACATTGTGGGCCATGCTGGGCCATATGAACCAACACTATAGACCATGTGAGCCAACACTATGGGCCATTTTGGGCCATATTAACTAACATTATGGGCCATGTTGGGCCAACAATGTGGGCCTTGTTGGGCCAACACTGCGAGCTATGTGAACTGACACTATGGACCATCCTTGTCCATATGAACCAACACTATAGGCTGTGTCAGGCCAACACTACAGGCCATGAAAACCAGCACTATGAGCCATGTGAATCAAAACTATGGGCCATGTACTGTAGTTTAAACATATACAACATTTGTGCTAAGATCAACATATACTACTGATGTGATCTGAGACATAAATATATAGGAATGTCATACATCATATATCTATCTAAGATTCTTGTAGATGTGTGAGAGTTTGTAACTAAAAGAGCAAGAGACTATAGCCAAGAGCAGTAAATTGTAACCATAAGAGATGTGAGAATCCTCAAGATAATATAATCCATCCAAAGTTATAGACTAAGCATGTTTTTAGAGAGATCTAAATTTTTTCATACCCAAGAGGCTAACATGATTGGGTATTTATAGTTGATCGTGAGATTGAAGGGACATGTTGGTTGGAGTAGTGAGGCAACTTGAGGCTAACCTTGACCAATTTCAAAATTTTCAATTTACTACTTTTCCCTCCAATAGATTGAAGCCAACTTGATGACCATACTCAAATTCCTTCTATCAAATTACTTGAAATAATATTTCGTAATCAAATGTAGGATAGGGAATTTCTCCCTAGCTGCCCAAAATTAACACTCCCTCTTAGCTAGGGAGTAATTTCCATCAACATTATAAGCCTCATCTAGGATGTCTCATCATAGCAGCATCATGACATATCTTGAGTGAACATATATCAATTATAAGGAAGACATACAACTTAATCATCGATAAGACCCATCTCATATCTTCTCATAAAAGAAGAGGATTCCATAACCAATGGTAGGGAAGATCAGGCCTAAAAACCCTACCTGTATTTATGGATTTTGTCTCAATTATATCAACAAAATATCCATCTCATCACATCTCACTTCAATTTCCTTTGATTATCAGTTGAGAAATGTCGATCCAATAGAGGAAGAATAATCATCATAGGGGAGCTTCGACTACCACACTAGATCAACTTAATCATCATCATTAAGTCATGTCTAGTCTCAACTCATCTCTACATATCTCCATTTTTTAAACAATCTTAAATATAAGGAAGAATAATAACTAAATAAGATCTCCTACTACCATCATCACCATTTGGGAGCCTTTGATACTATCCAAGAGAATCCCCATCAGGGATCCTCTGATACCACCCGGGAGAATATCCATCGGGGAGCCTCTGCTACCAGCCAGAATCCATAGACAATAGGAGGGATGCCACTTACCATGAGAGGTAAGGATCACACCTATCATGTTGTCTCAAGTGATCTTCCCATATTGACCCTTAATGATAAAGTGGTAAAACACTTTCATCTCTAGCTTGAGCCTGAGGCCACTTACCATAAATGGTAAGGATAACACCTGACTTAAGCAACCAACACCCATTGTCTAGATGGGTGGGAAAATAGATGCTAATTAGGGTATACTCTGTCAATACCAAAGAGATAAAATAGGAAGGATACAACTTACCATGGAAGGTAAGGATCACAGACTATCACATTTCTCAACAATAGGCAAGATACAACTTACCAAGAGGTAAGGATCATCGATTATCCTATTTTCCAGATTTCCCTCAAACATAGGGTCTCTCTGAATTAATTCTTCACCCTAGGAGCTTAGACAAGGGGGAGGATCATAACTCAAGTGTCCTTGATCAGCATGTGACCCTTACCTTAGAGGATCACATCCATTAATCCAAGCTTCTCTCCGAGGATCATAAATAATGTAGCATCATTGCTTCTCTTTGCAACATATTAAAGTGTTCATATCTGTAACACCCTCCGTCCACATATATTCAAGTAACTGTCCAACTAGGGTAAACATGTGATTAGAGGCTACTAAGATGGGATTCAACCTCCCATGTGACATTAAGGAAGTAGAATCCACGAAAACACAACTTACAGGCCTTCAACAACAACAACATGACTCTCAGGAGACATCCCAACCTTTCTGACAACCTAACCCATAAGTACTATTGATTTTTTTGACCCATTAACCTCTAGACTCTCCCATGCCATGGGCATGACAATGTCTAGGAGGCTTTGGACACTCCCATGACATGGCGTGCTAGTGTCCAAGGATATTTTTCTCAGTGATGTGCCAACATCCCTAGGATTTGAGCTACTTTTCTAGGTCTACAGCCCAAGTTACTATCTAGAATTCTATGACACTTCCAAAATCCATGATCTACATAGTAACAAGTATTTCCAATCAAAAAATAACTCCAGGACTAGGCCTGACCATCCCCAATTGGGACTGAAATTTTGTCAAACAATTGGCATCAATGCAATCTACTAGAAATGAATATAAGATAGAGCATAAATGACTGATATATCATATGAGACTTGACAAGAAGGATCACCACCCTCATCCCTTAACAATTTTGATATCAATAAGGTCTTGCATCGATTATCCTTTCATTTACAAGTAAATACATAAAATAACCATGACAATAACCAATCATATAACCATTATTAAACCATGAAAATAACAATGAGATAAAAGACATTAAGTACACATATTAGTAAGTACAAAATCAAGAGAACTTATATTTTATTAAACATAAGAAAATCCGACTAGGTTTGGGACTTCCACATACCACTCAACCATAGACATGGTTGAAGCAAATCTTTCTTTTAGGAAGTCACCCCTGTTCCATATTCCAAGCATGAATGTGGGATCTCATGGATAAAAAAATCTGAAAAAAAAACAATGGAATCTAGAGGTTAAACCACCTCCACCCTCACCAGTCCATGATCACACCAAAATTGATGCTTTGTTTACAAAACCAAACTGAACTTGGAATTCCATCTAGAATCCATCACTATCCTTGAGGAATTTTCCATCTCCTTGTATCTCAATCTTTACCGCAATTGAATCCTAGATCATTAGGCCCTAAACAGAGACACCTCCCTCAGGCTTTACTGTGTATCCTACCAAAACCGTTCAAGCAATTCCTAGGCCTTTGGGAATGAACCTTGAGACCACCTTCGCCCTGGATTCTAAAATTCAACCGACAATTCCAAACCTCAAAACTGAGATCAATATCCCAACACACCATGGTGTTTAGAAAAAGTCAAGGCTAGGTTGAAAACCACTGTCATAACCCGACAAAACCATGCCACCAACATCAAGAGAACAATACACCAACATGCAAATCCATGAATGTCAAAACCAGCTAGGAAATCACACATGCAATATGTTACGTGTAAGTATTCCTGCTAAATCTTCCCAATCCTGCTCTTCCTTGCTTGATCCTTTCTTTCCTTGCTTTTCCTTTTCTTTATTTTCCTTCCTTGCTCCAAATATAGAGTGCTCCAAGAAAAATCTATGTCCAAGAGAGAGAGAGAGAGAGAATAATGTGAGAGCTCCAAAATTGAATTGACCAAGCTTACACCAACCAAATATTAACACTGACAAAAGTCTTCCCATTGATCCTTAGAAGCCTTTTTATCAACAAGGCCTTAATTTTCTTAATTTTCTATTATTTTCCTTCATTTTCCTCCTCACATGCAACCTATGACCTTTCACCTTCCTTTTCTCCTAATTTCCATTATTTTTGTAAATAAACGTGCTAAAATAGCTTTTTGCCTTTTTAACCTTTTCCATTGCCTTTGTAATTTTCCTTAGCCATAAACACGTCCATTGATACTCACTAGGATAGATTTGCCAAACATTTAGCTTGGAATAAGTGTCCCTTAAACGTGGTCTTATTTTTCCTTTATTAACTTTTATTACATGGAAGTTTCATTCGGGTTGTTACATAACCCTCCCCCTTGGGGAACACCATCGTCAATGTTAAACCACACCAAGACATTATCAAAACCACTAAAAATAAAACACACTACCCGTGGAGCTTTATAACTTAGCTCGTTGTAGTATTTACAATGAAAGATGTACTCAAAAGCAAAACATCATGACAACATGACAAGGTAACAACCATACACTTACTGGAGCTTTATAACATAACTCATTACGGTATTTATAATAACAACATATACACATATGCACATTTACTAAACCTACAAATAAAAGGATATAATGTCTGCATCCATAACAAGGGAATGCATAAGGCCAACCCTCCACCCTCAAAGTAATACCATGATTCATCTCCTTCCTAGGAAGTCTAGAATCCACTGTCACAGTCAAAGTTGCATCCAATTTCCAGCACTACAATTCTACGACACTTGTCCTCTCAGGGAATAGTTACCAGTTCATTGTTCCAAGGTGCACTGCTAATGTGCCTCTAATTCCATCTTGCAATGCTAATGACAAAAAAAAATCCATCCTTGACCTTCTCTTCTTTTCTACACAGTCCCTCGGGCAATCCAATCGCCCCCTTCCATGCAGTCACTCAACTTCCTAGTTCCCTAGCATCCCCTATCCCGGCAAATCCATTCCTTGGAAAGGCTTCCTCACATCAGAAGGTACAAAAACCAGGGCATATCCCTGTCTCAAAACCATCATGCCAATCATAGCATGCTCATGGAAATCAATGGACACTATTGGGTAACCATGTCCCACAATGACCCTACTCCTGAATTGCTTTACCAACATATGGTTGCTTGTTCGAATTACTTTTGTTGTTGCTGCTAATTATTGCAGTTGATTTCAACCACCCAACCAAGCATTTTTGTGCTTCCTGTAGGAAGCACATAACATCTATTAGATTAAAATAAATTGAAATAACTTCAAATCATACCTCATTGGTAGCTTCTCAACAAGGTACACTTGCAATCCTATTTACTTCCTGTCACAACAAGTCAAACTAGAATCTCTGGCTAAATCATATTGTATAAACACATCACATAAGGTTAGCTGAAACACAACCACCATAAATAAAAATCATGAATCACATGTAACCATCATGAACTAGAATCATAGATCACATGTAATCATCATAAATCAAAATCAAAATCACATGCATAAAAAACTAAAATAAAATATTGATACTTATCCTTTAATCAATCCTTAGCTTCTACCTTTGTCCTTATTTTGTGTGCATAGATGATCGATTTCAACACCGGACAAACACCCAGTGCCTTATCCTCAACCATATGCTGTTGGGTCACTATAATACTAGTGATTACCCCATAACTATTGAGTTATACCCCTTATTAATATCATTGTGCCCCTATTGTCGCCATATTGTTATTACTGTGCCCCATAGAATCCCTGTATTGTTATTTTTGTGGCTTTATATTATTATTGTTAGGTCGGCTGGGTTATATTGTGACTCC